>CATIWF010172715.1:0-15499 GCA_949630135.1 Balakata baccata
AGAAAATGGAAAACCAATCTGAGGCCTGTGTAGCACACAGTTTCTTTAAGACAAATTCGCCTCCTACACGGGTGTTTAGGATAACCGGCTTTTGTCTCCCAGAATACAACAGATTCCAAGTAGTTGTTGAACACACAACACCTACTTACAGCGAACTTTTACTTGTCACAACCTCTATCACTTGAGAAGAAGGAGAAGAAAAAAAGAAACACTTCTCAAGAACAATCAAAGAATACTCTTCATCAACACTTTAAAATTCAAGCCTAAACCACCTATTTATACTAGATGGAGGAGACAATGGATTAATTGTGATTAATTTCCTTTAAAGGCTGCTAATAATGCCTTTGTAACTCTCAAATAATGATGAAATTAATCTTTGAAACATCAAAAATTGACATTCCAAAAGACATGAAGCTCAAAGGTTCATTTTAGAACAGAATCCACACGAGCGTATGGATCCACACGCCCGTGTGGATCTGCCTTGCTCTCTTGCAGGCAAAACGACATGACTGTGTAGATCCATACGGGCGTGTCAGTTGGCCTAGGCGTGTGAATCCACACGAGAGTGTCGAATCCACACGACCATTGCAGACTGCCAACCGTGTGGATCAATATGGGAGTGTTGCCAAATTTTCCAGAAATAAAAAAATAATGTGAAAAAATTGGGCTTGTTCATGACCACAAGATCTTGGGCCGACATTCGTGTACGCAGGTCGCGCACCCACGCATTGGCCCATGAATTTGCACCCCCCTGCGCCTGAGTGCGCGAGAGAGAGCCTTCCATTCTACTTTTCTTATCCATGTAAGAATGCATCTCTATATATAAAAACACAAGTCTAACTTCAATTTTTAGTGATGTGGGACAAACTCCCACTCACTTTTCACCTTTAAATCTGCTTATCAAGGAGCTTACTTTGAGCTTCAATTTCTATTGACATATTTTCCATTTTGAGCATATGAATACATTAATTCATTATCTTCATGTCAAGGAACATATATCCGGGTCTTTCTCTCAAAACCGAGTTGTAGGACCCACCCGAATAATCCTCTCAAAATGGCTCATAATCACAATTTTTTCTAACAATTGAAACATTGCAAGACTTTCCTAGTCATTTAACATAATTTTCTAGGTCTATTCGTATTTTTTTTTGAAAATAGATCTAAAACTGAAAAAAATAAGTGTTATTGAAATCCTAGCACTTGCCGCTATTAATTAAGTAATTCTATTTTCACCAATAGAGTAAACACTAATATCGATTTTCAGTCAGAAGTAGACTTTTTTTTTAATTCAAATTAAATTCGTTCAAACAATTCAATTTTAATTTTAATTTTAAATCAAATAAAACCGAAATGGATCAAAACAAAATCAACCTAAATCTAAAAAAAATCATTAGAATTTTACTTCTAGAAGATGGATTGTATGTTATCAGTGGTGTGTATGCCCTATTACATTCACTTCTTTTTATATATTAAATATTATACCATAATTGACATGCGTATAATTCATATTTATAATAAATAAAATATTCAAGTTGTTGAATAAATTATTATTGTAGTAGTCTCATTATACTATGAAATATATATCTTATTGATTATTTACAAAAAAATTTATTATCAAGTTATTGATAATATGTAATAAGATAAATATTTCCAGTAAAAAGATAATTTTAAAATTCTTTAAAGCTAAGTTTATTTGTAATTTATGTGAAAATATATCTAAAACGAAAAAAAGACAGGTGTTATTGAAATCCTAGCACTTGCTACTATTAATTAAGTAATTCTATTTTCACCAATAGAGTAAACACTAATATCGATTTCCAGTCAGAAGTAGACTTCGTTTTTTTTAATTCAAATTAAATTCGTTCAAACAATTCAATTTTAATTTTAAATCAAATAAAACCGAAATGGATCAAAACAAAATCAACATAAATCTAAAAAAAATCATTGGAATTTTACTTTTAGAAGATGGATTGTATATTATCTGTGATGTATATGTCATAATGCATTCATTTTTTTTATATATTAAATATTATACCATAATTGATACGCATATATTTTATATTCATAATAAATAAAATATTCAAATTATTGATTAAATTATGAATGTAGTAGTCACATTATATAATGAAATATACAACCAATTGATTATCTACAGAAAATTTATTATCAAGCTATTAATAATAATGAGATAAATATTTCCAATAAAAGATAATCTTAAAAATATTAATAACCGGAAATGGTAAGTGAATTGAGTATTTATTGAGTTTTTAGGTTATAACAAGGTTTATTTTGAGGAATAATCTCACTTTTCATCATATAGTGATATTTGAATAAATCAGTGAGTTCTTAAAGAGTTAAGAGTTCTAAACAGAGACGCCTGATAACAAGTTCGAAATTAATAGTTATCATTTTTGTCATAATATATGAGTCTTTTATGATTCGAAAGCATTTGATATAAGGTGTTAAGACTGTCCTTTCATGGGTGGCTGTGGTGGTGCTTTTGTCTTGTACTAGGTTATTCATACTTGGTAATTTGGCTCATAGTCACCATAGTTAGTATTATATTGAGACATGAGATTACCAATAGTAGGACTCGTTATCCTGTACAAGATCCTAATGGAATTCATATTTTTGTTCTGATAAAATAAATTTCTAACTAGGAAAAATATGACTTATTCGATATAAAATCGATATTATTAGTTAGACTAATAATGGTAAGTCTTATTTTAATCAGAATGCAAATTATCACTCATTAGTATATTGACCAATATGGTTTGGCACATTGTGACCCTAATTAATATCGAGATCATAACGAGACGACTTAATATTATGATATAGAGGTCAAATTAATATTTGAAATTTTATTGGTAATTAAAAGGACAATTCCGGAAGGATGCTAATGTGTTGGATATAATATTATATTTTCATTCCGATAAAATTATTGATCTTATAAGTCACACTCAAATTAAATTATTTTGGTAGTCAATATTTATGATATGTGGATTAATTTAATTGAGAATTAAATTAGAAATGATCAATTATATTATTTGAGTTAAGATTAATATTGACTAATTTTAATTATTTCTCCTATATAATTTTAATTAAAAGTGTTAATTAAAATTATCATAATTTAATTAAATTGTTAATTAAATTAACTACGATGATATATTAAAGTAATTACCATGGTTAATATGACATTGCTTCTTTTACTATTCTTCTTCATTTATTTGGCACATTGCATTGAGTCATTAATGCAAAATATATCACATTGTCCTATTTTTCCACCTTGCATTATAGCATTAATGTGTGATTAATGCAAACTTGCCACCTTATCATGCAATGAATTTGCCATCTTACCTTGTCTTATAATGCCTTGCCACCTTGCTAATTCATTTATTTGAATAAAACAAAGAAAAACAAGAGATAAGGAAGAGTAAGGAGAAGAAAAATATAGGATGAAGAACGAAAAAAGAAAGAAGAGAAAAAAAAAGAAAGAAGAAAGGAAGAAAAATTCCTCTTGTTCTTAAGAAGAAAAATAGAGGAAAAAAATTTGGTGATCACTCATCTTTGACTGACAAAGGAATTTCATCAAATACAACTCAAACTTTTGGTTTTTTGGCTTGATTTGTATTTTAGTGAACTTGGTTCTAAAAAATTTGTATTACCTTTTATTTTTCCATTTTGTTCTAAAAATTCTGAAATGATCTTGACAAATGTATATTATCAATAAATATTATAAAATATAATTTGTAAAAATTATGGATAATACAAGATTAACATGCAAAGTATATTTGTATATTTTGATTCAAATAAAAAATTTTAAAATATATACTTTTGACCGGGACCTAAAACTCTACTTAATTCAAAAATCGTTCACTTACAATAAAAGGAAGATGGCGTATGAAGGCATTTAGGCACCATAACATATTATACAGGTCAGGTCACGGGCAAACGGGTCCCGATCTCAAGCGTCTCATAGCAATTAAAACATTGTAAGACTATCCTAGTCATTTAACAGAATTTTCTAGATTTATTCGCATTTTCTTTGAAAATAGATCTAAAACGAAAAAAAAAAAAACTGGTGTTATTGAAATCCTAGCACTTGCTGCTATTAATTAAGTAATTCTATTTTCACCATTAGAGTAGACACTAATATCGATTTCCAGTAAGAAGTAGACTTTGCTTTTTTTTTTTTTTAATTCAAATTAAATTCGTTCAAACAATTCAATTTTAATTTTAATTTTAAATCAAATAAAACCGAAATGGATCAAAACTAAATCAAGCTAAATCTAAAAAAAATCATTGGAATTTTACTTTTAGAAGATGGATTGTATGTTATCAATGGTGTATATGTTTTTGTGCATTTACTTATTTTTATATATTAAATATTATACCATAATTGACACGTATATATTTCATATTCATAATAAATAAAATATTCAAGTTGTTAATTAAATTATGAATATAGTAGTCACATTATACTATAAAATATACAACCCATTGATTATTGACAGAAAATTAAATAATAATAAAATAAATCTTTCCACTAAAAAATAATATTAAAAATGTTCATAACCGGAAAAGGTCAATGAATTGGACATTCATTGAGTTTTTAGGTTATCACATGGTTTATTTTGAGGAAGAATATCATTTTTCATCATATCACTATATTTGAATAAACCAGTAAGTTTTTAAAAAGTTAAAAGTATCGAACAAATACGCCTGATAATAACTGCATCGATAGTATTCGATGTTAACAATTATTATATTTGTCATAATATATGAGTTTTTTATGATTCGAAGTCAAGACTTGATGTGTCAAGACTGTCATTTCATAGGTGACTGTGGTGGTGATTTTGTCTTGTACTAGACTATTCATACTTAGTAATCCAACTTATAGTCATCATAGTTAGTCGTATATTGAGACATGAGATTATCAATATTAGTACTCGTTATCCTGCAGGATTAGGATAAGATCCTAATAAAATTGATATTTTAGTTCTAATAAAATAAATTTATTGCTATGAGAAATATGACTTATTCGATGTAAAATTGATATTATTAGTTAGACTAATAATGATAAATATTTTTTTAATCAGAATACAAATTATCACTCATTAGTATATTGACCAATAGGGTTTGGCATACTGTGACCATAATTAATATCGAGATTATAACGAAATAACTTAATATTATGATATAGAGATCAAATTAATATTTGAGATTTTATCGGTTAGACTAATAATTAATATTCCGATTAAATTATTAACCATATAAGTTACACTCAAATTAAATTATTTAGCTAGTCAATATTTATGATGTGTGGATTAATTTAATTGAGAATTAAATTATAAATATTAATTTTAACTATTTCTCCTATATAATTTTAATAAAAAGTATTAATTAAAATTATTATAATTTAATTAAGTTGTTAATTAAAATAACCGCAATGGTATATTATAGTAATGACCATGGTTAATATGACATTACTTCTTTCACCATTTTTCTCCATTTATGAGCCACTTTGCATTAAATCATTAATGCATTTTTTGCCACCTTGCTAAATCACATTTTTCCACCTGGCATTATAACATTAATAAGTGTCATTAATATAATTTGTCACTTGCTTAGGTACTATTGGTTAATAAAAAGTAATATCTATCTCTTTGGCATCTTGATTATCATATAAATATAAAAACAAATTCAAAAAAAAAGAAAGGAGAAGAAAACGTGAGAAGCAAGATGAGAAAGAAAAGGATAAAAAATAAAAGAGAGAAAGAAAAAGAAAAAGAGAGAAAGAAAGAAAAAAAAAATAGAAAAAATTTCTTTTATTCTTGAGAAGAAAAATAGAGGAAGAGAATATTTGATAATCATACATATTTGACTAACAAATAAATTTCATAAAAAATAACTCAAACTTTTGGTTTTTTTGTTTGATTTATATTTTTTGTGAACTCAGTATTAAAAAGTTTGTCTTAACCTTTTATTTTTCTATTGTATTCTAAAAATTATTGGATGATGTTAGCAAATGGATATTATTCATAAAAGTTACAAAATATGATTCGTAAAAATTATGAATAAATACTTAAAATTAACATACAAAATGTGTTTGCATGCCATTTAAAATATGATTGTATGTTTCGGTTAAAATAAAATTTTTTTAAATATCTACTTTTGACCAAAACTTAAAGCTTATTTCAATTCAAAAATCGCTTCTACTTCCAATATTGTATTGATAATTTGTTTGAATTACTCGAATTACCCATCAATGGTAATCGAATGAGTATATGAAACAACAATGACTTAACACGAAATCCATCCAGTTTAACATATTTGTTAAGTCTAATCATAATATTAAATCTCTAAAGGAAGAAAAATCAATTATTGTAATAAAAGAAATTTTGAAAAAAAAAAAAACAATTTTGGTATATTATTCAATTGAAATCTTATTCTTTTTATTTTCTTATAAAATTCAGTCTTGATCTCATAAATCTTTACATTGCAGTTTATTTATTAGATTTTCATTCATTTTTAGATTTAACTTTGACGTCAACTTTGACATACTGCTGAGGTTTACATTTCATAGTTTTTATCCTTATTGATAACAAGTAGAAAACTAGAGGTACAATTATGTGTGTTTTTAGCATAGTTTTTACTTTAACTGTGAGTTTTTTGCCATAATTTGAGTACTGAACTTTTTAATTTTTGTGTTTACATATCTCTTGATGGAGTTTGGAGGAATTATAAAGGTTGTGCAACATTAAATCGAAGATTTGGTTGAAGTTCGGATGGTCACATGCGTGGTTGAAGTTCGGATGGTCACATGCGTGACAATGCATCACGTCTGTGAAGTTTGCTATCAGCCAGCACGGGAGCAAGGATTTGGCACGAGCATGACATTCTTAGAGCCTTACCTCCTGTCGCAGCCATGAGAACTCAATACGGGCTTGACACACACCCAATAGCCAGCTCACACGTGAGGAGAATGGCGTAGGCGTGACGCTTCCAACACCTCGATTTATTATCACAAGCATGCTCCATCAGCATGGGCGCAACTTTGGCATCCATCACATGGTTGTTGTAGGCATGCTACATGTCATGCACTGCGGAGGTTCAACCAAATTCTCTAGACTTCTCCACCATATTCTAGAGTTGTGTAGGGTATTTTACACACTTGTAGATTATTCTAGAGAATTGTAGAGATGTGTACAGAATTCTTGTAAAGTATAGAATGATGCGAGATAAGGACCGTTGGATCAAATCGATCCTAGCTGTCCATTGAGGAGGTAGAGGCCTATAAATACCTCTTGGCACCTCATTTGTAACACACAAGTTGTAACAAGCTTTCTTCAGCAATACAAAGCATTCTCCAAGTTTCCACTTCTTTGCCTTTCAAAGTTCTTAGCATCTTTACTCACTTGCTAGCATTTCCTAGCATTCGAGGAGGCTGACTAGCTTATGATTGGGTGAAAGTTAGCTAGTGCCGCACGGCCATTGGAAGAAAAGACCAAACCCGTGACAGTTGGTATTAGAGCCCGGTTTGAGTAAAGATGGCAGGCACAAGTGAGACTACTCATATGGCGGGAACCGACGAGAGCAAGCAATCGAAGAGGGGGAGATCAAGGTCAAGAGATGTGTTAGTGGACATGAATGCAAGGCTCACAAAGGTGGAGCTTGCTATAGCCGAAGGGCGAAAGAAGTTCGAGGAGGCAGACCAACACATCAAGGAGCTCGAGACAGAGCTCTAGAGCGAATTGCAAGGTGCTGTGAACATTGTCATGGCTATATGTCAAGACCAAGTGAAGGCCTTGGAAGGGACCCTTCTTGCTGAGATTATAAATCTCAAGGAGGAACTTGCTAGGGTAGTTGCCGAATTGGTGGAGACCAAGGAGGAACTAACCCTTTGCAAGAAAGCTGTTGCTCAAAGTGGAGGTGTTGCTGGCCTGATGGTAGTCACCGCTCCTTCAAAGGTGGATGTTCCTAGGCCAAAATCGTAGAATGGCTCAAGGAATGCGAAGGAGATAGATAATTTTCTATGGAGCTTGGAGCAATATTTCAAGGCACTTGGCGGAGCAGAAGATGCCAAAAAGGTGGACCATGCTTCTCTCTACCTAGTCGATATCGCAATGGTATGGTGGAGGAGGAGGTATAGCGACATCGAGAAAGGGACTTGCACCATTGACACATGGGACGAGTTCAAGAAAGAGCTCAAAAGGCAATTCTATCCCGAGAACGCCGAGCATGAAGCAAGGGCGAAGCTTAGGCATCTCACACAAAAGGGGAGCATCCGAGATTATGTAAAAGAGTTCTCCGAAGTGCTCTTGGAAGTTCCTGACTATCCCGACAAGGAGGCCCTCTTTGCCTTCATGGATGGGTTATAACATTGGGCCAAGCTGGAGATCGAAAGACGTGGTGCCCAAGATCTCGCCACCGTTATTTCCATTGCCGAATCTCTCATCGATTTTAAAAGAAGTGACAAGCCTAAGTCCATTAAGGACAAGAGTGGCAAAGGAAAGAGTGGGGGAGACACCCACCAAAGCAAGGAGAGCTCATACAAATTCAACAAGGGCAAGAGCACCAAGGATGACAAGGGTGGAAGCAAGCTAACCATTAAATGCTTCTTTTGTGACGGGCCACATAAGGCTCGAGATTGCCCAAAGAAGGCCAAACTTTCCGCCCTAGTCGAGGAGAGGGAGAAAGAGGAGCATCGACGCAAGGAGACAAGGATGGGGTCCTTAATTAAAGCTCCTTAATGCCATCAAGGCCAAAGTCGAAATGCCAAAGTCCGAAAGGAAAGGCCGCCTATATGTTGAAGCCAAAGTTGGCAAGCATACCGTAAAAGCATTAGTAGACACGGGTGCTAGCCACAATTTCCTTGAAGTGAAGGAGGCCGATCGACTAGCCATCAAGTATACGAAAGAGAAAGGATGGCTTAAGGCAATTAACTTTGATGCCAAGTCAACATTTGGAGTTGCACGTGCTGTCGAGGTAAGACTTGGTGATTGGCAAGGCTTAGTAGACTTTTCAATTGTGCCAATGGATGATTATGCAATTGTTTTGGGCATTGAATTCATGGACCAAGTTAAGGTCGTGCCCATTCCTTGTGCCAACACAATGTGCATAATGGAGGAAGGCAATGCATGCATGGTGCCTCTAGCTAGGGAGGCAAGTCTACAAGCCAAGCAACTTTCTGCCATGCAAATCTCCAAGGGACTAAAGAAGGCACAACCCATATTCCTTGCCACACTCAAAGAAGAGAGGGATGTGCCAATGGAGCATATGCCTAAGGAAGTCTCCCATGTCCTTAAAGAGTTCGAAGATGTCATGCCCCCCGAGTTGCCAAAGAAGCTTCCACCAAAGAGAAAGGTGGATTATAAAATTGAGTTAGTGATCGGTACAAGCCCACCTGCCGCGGACCCTTATAGGATGGAGCCTCCCGAGCTTGAAGAATTAAGGAGGCAGTTGAAAGAGTTATTAGATGCGGGCTATATCCGACCATTGAAGGCTCCTTATGGTGCACCCATGCTTTTCCAAAAGAAGCACGATGGGTCACTCCATATGTGCATCGACTATAAGGCGCTCAACAAGATCACAATCAAGAACAAGTATCCAATCCCCTTGATAGCCGATCTCTTCGATCAACTTGGTGATGCACGGTGGTTTACAAAGCTTGATTTGAGATCGGGCTATTATCAAGTGAGGATAGCGGTTGGGGATGAGGCAAAGACTATATGTGTTACGAGGTATGGCTCCTACGAGTTCTTAGTCATGCCTTTTGGACTCACCAATGCCCCTGCCACATTTTGCACTCTCATGAACAAGGTATTTCAACCCTTCTTGGACAAGTTTGTGGTAGTATACTTGGATGACATAGTGGTCTATAGCAAGACCTTGAAAGAGCATGCCAAACATTTGCACCAAGTCTTCCAGGTATTAAGGGAGAACGAGTTGTATGTCAAGAAGGAGAAATGTGCCTTTGCTCAACAAGAAGTAATGTTCTTAGGGCACATTGTGGGTGGTGGCAAGCTACGAATGGACAAGTCCAAAGTGCAAGCAATTGTGGAGTGGGAGCCACTAAAGAAGGTGACCGAACTACGATCCTTCCTTGGCCTCGTCAACTATTACCGGAGGTTTATCAATGGCTACTCCACCATTACCGCACCTCACCGATTTGCTAAAGAAGAATAAGGCATGAGATTGGGATGACAAATGCCAAGGAGCATTCGAGGCCCTTAAAGAGAAAGTGACCCAAGAGCCAGTCTTAGCCCTGCCTGACTACACCAAGCCGTATAAAGTACATACCGATACTTCTGATTTTGCACTTGGTAGAGTCTTAATGCAAGAAGGCCATTCGACTGCCTATGAGAGCCGAAAGCTCAATGATACCGAGTGCCGCTACAAGGTCCAAGAGAAGGAGATGACCGCTGTAGTACATTGCCTACGAACTTGGAGGCATTATCTGTTAGGGTCCAAGTTCATTGTGAAGACCGACAATGTGGCCACAAGCTACTTCCTCAAGCAAAAGAAGTTGTCACCGAAGCAAATCCGTTGGCAGGCATTCTTGGCCGAGTTCGACTTTGTGATGAAATACAAGCCAGGCAAGGCCAACTTGGTGGCCGATGCACTTAGCAGAAAAGTTGAGTTGGCTGCCATCACAAGCCTAACATTTCCCTTGGTGGAACGAATCAAGGAGGGACTAGAGCATGACCCACAAGCCAAGAGATTGGAAGGGAAGACACGCCAATTTTGGCTAAGGGATGGGGTGCTCACCACCAAAGGAGATCGAGTATATGTGCCAAAGTGGCAAGGCTTGAGGAAGGAGATCATCAAGGAGTGCCACGATTCACAATAGGTGGGACATCCCGGTACCCGGCGCAAGTTGGCACTTGTGGAGCGTGCTTATTATTGGCCCCAAATGCGCGATGATATTGAGCTATATGTGAAGACATGTCTTGTGTACCAACAAGACAAGGGAGAACAACACCATCTAGCGGGTCTATTGCAACCATTGCCCATTCCCGAGAAGCCTTGGGAGAGTATCTCTATGGATTTCATCACATGCCTACCCAAGTCCGAAGGATGTAGCAACATCATGGTGGTGATGGATCGATTTAGCAAGTATGGGGTGTTCATCCCCGTGCCTACAAAATTTTCCACCGAAGATGCTGCTTGTTTGTTTTTCAAGAATGTGGTGAAGTATTGGGCATCCCGAAGACAATTGTGAGTGATAGAGATACTCGCTTCATCGGCCGATTTTGGATGGAATTGTTCAAGCTATTGGGGTCCGAGCTCAACTTCTCCACAAGCTTTCATCCTCAAACCAATGGGCAAACCAAAAGGGTGAATGCTTTGTTGGAGCTATACTTGAGGCATTATGTAAGTGCCAACCAAAAAGATTGGGCAAAGTTGATGGACATAGCCCAATTTTCATACAACTTGCAAAAGAGTGAGTCAACGGGAGCTAGTCCATTCTAGATAGCAACAGGGCAGCAACCAATGACTCCACACACATTGGCCATTGGGTATAAAGGTCCTAGCCATCTGCCTTCAAGTTTGCCAAGGGATGGCATGAGAAGTCCGACATAGCCCGTGCCAACTTAGTAAAGGCCGCAAAAAGAATGAAGAAATGAGTCGATACTAAGAGGAGGCACTTAGAGTTTGAGGAGGGGGACTTAGTCATGGTAAAGCTCCTCCCACATCAAAGCCGAAGGTTTGCAAATGTGCACAAAGGATTGGTTAGGCGCTATGAAGGCCCATTCCCCGTAGAGAAGCATGTTGGCAAGTTGGCCTATCGCATAACTTTGCCTTCGCATTTGGAGATGCATCCGGTATTCCATATGAGCTTTCTAAAGCCATTTCATGCCGACAAGGAGGAACCAAGCCGGAGAGAGTCAAGAAGAGCACCTACGACCATCACTACGACACCCGAACGTGAGGCTGAGGAGATTTTGGCACATCGAGTAATCCCAAGGCGTGGCACCCATCCAAGTTATATTGAGTACTTTGTCAAATGGAAGGGGTTGCCATTTAGTGAATTGAGTTGGGAGCACAAGCTCCACCTTTGGGCCAACAAAGATGTGATTGAGGCCTATGAGAGGGACGCAGCGAGGACGTCGCCATATTGAGTGGGGGAGAATGTCATGCACCGCAGAGGTTCAACCAAATTCTCTAGACTTCTCCACCATATTCTAGAGTTGTGTAGGGTATTCTACACACTTGTAGATTATTCTAGAGAATTGTAGAGATGTGTACATAATTCTTGTAAAGTATAGAATGATCTAGATGCAAGACAAGAACCGTTGGATCAAATCGATCCTAACCGTCCATTGAGGAGGTGGAGGCCTATAAATACCTCTTGGCACCTCATTTGTAACACACAAGTTGTAACAAGCTTTCTTAAGCAATACAAAGCATTCTCTAAGTTTCCATTTCTTTGCCTTTCAAAGTTCTTAGCATCTTTACTCACTTGCTAGCATTTCTTAGCATTTGAGGAGGCTGACTAGCTTACAATTGGGTGAAAGTTAGCTAGTGTCGCACGGCCATTGGAAGAAAAGACCAAGCCCGTGACATACATTAGTGAGGGCGTGATGACTATAGACTCTGCAGATTCCAACATGCGTTCAAAGACTTATTTCATGAAAATGGGGTTCAAACTCAGAGGAGTATATTCTGATTAGAGAAAAATTATTGTTGGAAAGTTTTAGGAAATTTTTAAGCGGGGAAAATATCAAATTAGAGTTATTTTCCAACTGGGACTCATAGATAGGTATATATTCAAACTTTTGTAGGATTAGGATTTGGATCATCTTTAGCCCCATTTTCTATTTTTCCTGGGGTGTTCCAGCAGTCTGATCTCTACCTTGGGAAAAGCTAAATTGTTTCTTTAAGTTTGGTTTAGAGCTGAGTTGGAGATCTGGAGATCAATCTATGTTGGAAAATGGAGGTCTATAAACTAATGCAAATTGAACTAAAATGGTTGCAACTTATAAACCAAAATAACTTTTCTTTAACAAAGAAAATGAAGATGTTGAAAATGTAAATTTGAGAGAGATTGAAATTGGAGAAACATTTTTATTCATTACTCTTCACTTTCACTTTATAAATACACTTACAAGCTACAAAATATAGGATAATAGAAAATTAGCTGTTAAAGACCATACAAACAACTAACACTTTTTCAAGACAAATCTCCTTGTTTTAAGGTAGTATAATAATAACTTTGATTTTCTTAACTAAATTCAAGATAAAGTAGCACAAAATAAACATAAAATCTTAGATATGGAGCTACTGTAAATCATCCAAAAATATCAATATCATCACTATAAATTCAGTTGCATCACTATTCAAATTCAGTTGCCCCACTCGTAGACTTTTAGCTTCATTGTCCAAGATGAATCACATGAGTTCTAACACTCCTACTTGAGATTTGTCTTGGACATCCCAAGCTTCAATATCAGAACTTCTAACCTTGTTGATTAACCCCTAAGTTTCAATCACAATTTCATCAACCACAAACATACTAAATTCTGGAAACTTTGAAGCTTCTAAAAATTCATGTCTGGCCACATTACATTGCTTATATGCCTCATCACTTGTGATGTAATGCCCATAAAATAGGGCTTAGACGTAATGTGAAATATGAGGGGTATTATGGTAATTCAAAGTAAGAATATAAAATGAGTCAATTCTGGCTTATTTTATATTTTGGTGGGAAGAACCGAATCCCGCTAGGGAAAGGCCAGTTCGTAGTCGAGAAAGGTTTCTCGCTTGCAATACTAGTTTCCCGGTTGAGACTCGCCTCTAGACTGTACGTTATAAATACACATTTTGCATCATTTTTCGCCCCTATCAGAACCCTGGCTGCCCTTTGCATACCCTAAACACTCCAAAGACACCCTCATGCATCCTCCACTGACTCCCCTTGATTCCCTATCCCTAAAATCAATCTAAAAGATTATTTAACAAAATTTAATAAGGGTTTTTAGGAGTTTTAATCTAAGAACACAACTTGAACGCTTTGGGTAGATTAGAGGCCAAATTTCCTCGGATTGTCCTCTTATTTTCTTCGCTAATCAGTAAGTGATATTCCTTAAACTCTTATTTGTTTGAGTTCATGATTTATGATTTTGGGTTGGGGTTTTCTTTGGATTAGGGTTTAGTTTTTGATAACCCTATTTGATTAGATCTTGTATAGCCCTCTTTGATGGGTTTATGACTATTAGAACATGTCTTTTTTTATAAAGAATTTGTCAGAGGGTGGAAACGGTCACCGAGACGGTGAGGAACATTGATAGTGAAAGTTTTCGGCTCCATTGTTTGAGGTTTGTACATATAATCATATTTATTCGCTTTCTAGCTGTATAATTGCTAGTGAATAGGTATTTTTGGATGTTATGTCATTGTTAAATGCTATAATTATTGATTTGAATGCTTTGGACACGTTGGTATGGATTAATGACATGTATTATTCATGATTTTCATGTTAAATTGATGAAACAAGAATTAAATAGATTATGGCATGTTCACAATGACAAAATGGTCTATTTCAACGAGGTCTGATATTCTGGAAATTAGTACTGTGCTTTGAAATCAAGTGAATTGGCATTAGCATGTGAAAACAGAAATCTTTAGTGCTAACATAAGGCCTTTCCTGATTGGGACTCACAAGACCCTAGCCCACATAGCCCAGTGATGGGCACGACTAGCGGCACCAATGCCGTAGTGGCACGCCATAGCATGCTAAGGTGCAGAGGCACTTATATGAAACAGTAAAATGTTGGTGTGATGAAATTAAATATATATGTTTTATCTATGATGATGTAGATGGTGGAGACAAGAATATATGATATTTTATTTAAAGTGATGACATGTTACACTATGTCTATATGTATATGATGATATATGGTTTATGATGTGATATGGCATAGAAATGCCAATATGTATGTAAAAAGAGTAAAATGTTTATATTGCCATGATGATACATGGAACATGATATGACATGAGATAAAGGATATGTATATGTTGATACATGGACAAAGATACGACGTATTATATATGAAAATGATACATGGATGATTTACATGTGGATAAGCTAGACTGTTTATATTGCCATACGATGACATAGAGATGTTATTATAATCATAAAATATGGTTCATGAGATTAAAAAAAAGACTAAAATGCCCTTACTCATACTAGGATTGACTATACGATAGAAGGTGCATCATTAAGGGTAGTTACGGTACCGTAGGATTTTTTCATGCATTTATTTCTCGAGCAAGGTGGCTACAGCTCTAGCTTTTGGGGGAGAGGGTAATGGCCCCGTGACAAGTGGTATCAGAGCCTGCCCTGGGCCCACCAGACACGTGTACGCTGCACACCCAATGCGGAGAGAGTAATGGTCGCGTGGGCCACCCGTGACGAGGGCGTCACGGATTGGCTGTGGGAGCTGTCACGGATCCCACATCGGCTGGCCTCGGGGTTGGTACTGGGCATATAAGT
>CATIWF010172727.1:0-86494 GCA_949630135.1 Balakata baccata
TGTGTTTATCTTGTTACAATAGGCATGCTGGTTGCTTTGCTTATGGGTCTGAATATGTCATGGACTGCAATTACTGCTGCACTTGCTCTCGTTGTTATTGATTTCAAAGATGCTCGTCCATGTATTGAGAAGGTAAAATCTGAGATTGTAGTGCTCGTCTTTTCTTTCTGATTACTAATAAAAAATTGATAGAACAGAAGCCATGTGATATTAGATTTTTATTTTTTACTCAAGAATGCATACTATTTTAGTTCATTTCTCTTCTTTGAACAGGTTTCCTATGCACTTTTAGTTTTCTTTTGTGGAATGTTCATCACGGTTGATGGCTTTAACAAAACTGGAATTCCAAGTGCTCTTTGGGACTTAATGGAGCCTCATGCACGACTAGATCGTAGTACAGGGATAATAATTCTTGCCGCTGTCATACTTGTCCTGTCAAATTTGGCCTCAAATGTACCTACTGGTATGTTGAACACTTCACTTGCGTATTTTGGAGAAGCTTCTGAATTGCAGTTTGAAATTTTATTTACTGATTCCCTCTTCTCTCTAAGCAGTTTTTGACCTGGTTCATCATTTTTGTGATCTAATCAACAATGTTTTGAACTTTGAGTATTTTTAGTTTGCACATTTTATTGTTTATAACAATAATTATACTGGATCCTTGACATTGAAAAGCCAGTTCCACAAAGTCTTCTTGAGAACAGTAGAGTGGCAGTCAGAGCGGGTCAAGTACCTTCACAAAGGGACTGATCATGTACCCCTGCAGACAATCCTCTAAAAGCTGTTTAGAGACTAGTAACTCATTGCTGAGTAAATTGGCAAGAAAAAGGCCTCAAGCTGTATGGAACTGATTAATCGTTAATTGATGAATATCTTCTAGATGAGGTGGCGGCATGGGCTTAAGTTTTATTGGCCCACCCGCCTGACTAAGATTATTAAGTCCGTGGAACTTGTTTCTGATGTCACATGCCCAACACTCAAAATAGCTAATGGTCCATAATTGTTTTAGGACCAAATTACAAAGTATAAGCCTATATTACATGAATCCACTTGATATGTACATGTCTTTCCCTTGCACATACCTTGCATATGTCCACTTGCACATGACTTGCATATGACCTCTTAAATATGATCCGCACATGATTTGAAGCTTGAAATATGGACTTGTTATCTAGCCTATTGGGCTAGTTGCCTTGATCTCCACACAACCAAATATGGTTACAAGCATTAGGCCGCCATTTGACTTCATGTTCTCAAGCTTGATCCAAGCCCTTTTTTTTTTTTTTTGATCATTTGATGTCTCTTGTCGTTAAGTTTTGAACATACGCTTGCAAGGTACCTTGAACTTGTTTGCCCTTGATCTTGTGATTGGTACAAGTCGCATCACCAATCTAGCATCTCCTTGACATGAAAGATAATGTTTCATGTCTTGGCTCGCATCAACTTATAAATTATGAAATTGGGTTTTTGTGGAAGTTAAGAGCATACTTTTGAAATTCTGATTATTTTGGAAAATCTGTGAATGGATTGTCCCATCAAAAGTTTCAATCTGAAAATGTAATTTCCCAACTTCCTGCTAAGTTTGTTTGTGGAGTTTGATATGTCAATTATCGTAGGTGCATGATTGATGTGCTAGTTTTACTCTTTGTTTAGACTTAACATGGTCGTATCATTTTCAGTTCTCTTGCTTGGGGCACGAGTAGCAGCATCAGCAGCCGCAATATCTGCAGCTGATGAGAGGAAAGCATGGCTAATTTTAGCTTGGGTCAGTACTGTAGCCGGAAACCTCTCTCTATTGGGATCAGCAGCCAACTTGATAGTGTGTGAGCAAGCTCGGCGCGCTCCACATTTTGGGTACAACTTGACTTTCTGGAAACACCTTAAATTTGGAATTCCCTCTACTATTATAGTTACTGCTGTTGGTTTGGTACTCATAAGATAATGTAAATTCTTTTGCTTCAAAAGTAGCATTTCAATAAAAGCGGATCCCTCTTTCTGTTGCTGTGTTTAGCAATTGTTTTTTTCTAGAGAATATGATCCAAGATTGAACTGCTTAACTAATGATATGAGAAAGTGGATTGCACCAAAAGTCAAAAGCTACAAGAGGACATAACTTCTCATTCTGTGGTTCTTGTGAGGAAAATTCTTTGACAGTTTGAAAAGGCCTATCTGAATTAAGAATTTTACACATTTTTAACTTATTTCCCTCTTTGGAATTTTTATGCTATTGCCCATTTGATATCTTATGGAAAAAAATAAAATCTTCTCAAGTAGTGATGCCTTTACAAAAGCAATGAAATATAGCTTTTGTCAATTTACATCCTGTGTTTTGGCTCTGTCAATGTCATTAAGTTCAAGATTCTCTCTTTACAGCATAGGAAGATGGATTTTTTTTTCGGCTTTTACTCTTTTTGGTCTCTTTTCCTTTTCCAAGAACCAATTTCTATAAAGTTGAGGCTTATTTCCCTGATAAACTTGAAAAACATTATTACAACTAATAACAGTGCAGTGTCACCACTATATGTTGAATGTGTGCAACGATTTTCTAAAGATGAAATGGCCCTTATTTACTTCTGATCCTGAAAATCATGTTGATACTGATAATAATGACAGTAGCGAAAAGTTTCATGGGGCATATGTGGCTATGGTCAAAAAAGGAAAATCCTTTAAGTAATTATCTATAATATAATGTGCAACTTGAAAAAAATTATATATATATATATAAGTTAAGTTCTGCTATTGAATAATGATAATTATTAGAGAACGAGCTGATAAACCAAGAACCCAGGATTAAATTCCGAACAGCTATATTCATCGCTCCTTGGTTTTGTACTATTATAGATGGTGAATTGGTGATCTCTCTTTTCAATTCAACAGGAAAAATGGTGTTAAACCATCTCTTTCACACTTATTTATAACTGAAATGACAGGTGCATTACTGATTTAACCTCCTATTATCATAGGCCCAAGTACTAATTAGAATCAGCCGACAAATTTGCTTCTGGCAGAACATGGCACACCGAAAAGAGAAGAAGAAGCTAACCATCACTTTTAAATCTTGAATAGAAACTAGGAGGTTCGATGCCTTTTTCCAATCTGAAAATCGGAAAATGTAGGGGCAGCATCAAAATATCTATAAGTTGATTACTAAAGGCAATGTGTTGTACATATGGTTGGTTCCTTTCTGACTTTTGTGCACACAAGTTTGAAATTTCTACTTTCTCGTTTCGTCATACATAGTTGATCTCAATCTCTCCTTTATAATAGAATTATTGGGTTAGACGTTATATTTGGTAATTTGTGCAAATATATATATATATATATATATATATCATAAAAACACTAAATTTTATTTTTTTTATAAAAATTACTTTCAATAATTCTCTTATTGGATTAATGTGATACTATAATTTTTTTAATTTGTTGATGTGTTATCTATCTAGATGATGATGTGACATTACATGTCAATATTCCAGTACCACATCATCAACAATCCGGTAAAAAAATTATTGTAAGTAATTTTTATGAAAAAAATGAAATTTATTGATTTTTATTGCCCAAATCATCAAAAATATAATTACTATTAGTGAAATTAACTCTAGAATTCTTGATTTAGTACTAAAATGGTATGCAAACTTTAAAATAAAATAAGGGTTAATTTCATTTATGATTATTGAATTTTGCTTTAATTGTAGTAAAATTATAAAACTTTTTTTTGTCTAAAAAAATTATCAAATTATATTTTCGTTTCACTAAAGTCATTCTAAACTAATTTCTGGTGACATATCAGATGTCATGTCATATTTCCGATGACATATCAGTTGTTACATCAGACTTTCGGTAAGACATCAGTTGTCACATCAGTTTTCCGATTATCTAAATTTGAAAATTGACGTTAATAAAATGAAAATATAGTTGAATAAATTTATTGGAATGAAATTTTTTTTTTTTGTAATTTTACTGTAATAAGAGTAAAGTTGAATAATTATAGATGAAATTAACATATAAAACTATCGATTTATATTTTATATAGTTCATTATTGTTTTATAATTATAATTTTTGGAATATTAATATGTTTTATGTTTATTGCTTAGTTGAGTCCTTGAACCCCTACTTTTCGATGTATGATAATTTAAATTGTTATATATATAATAGTAATAAATAATAATATAATATTAATGTAAATATTCAAATTTATGTATAAAATTAGTTCAGAAAAAAATATTTAAGCGACCGAATCTTTTTTCTAACTCTCCCTGGTTCCAATATAGCTCATTAATAAAAGAATAGAAAATAATGGCATTAATTTATTTATTGTGAATTTTACATGATATATACACAAATTAATCATCAAGACTGAAAGGAATGTATAAAATAAAAATTAAATTTGGGTATTTTCAAAATTCAGAGATCTTTCTTTTGAGAAGTTCGAAATTCAAAGTTACTTATATGATTTTGCATAATTTTTATTTGAATATATTCAATTTTATTGTTATTATTTGCTGAAGAAAATCAAAATTGATTCAATTGAAGACTTTAAAGATAATAAGAACGTATTTCAACAACTATAGTATCTTCGTCTTGCTCAAACAAAATAAAAAGTTATCTGGCTATATCAATTTTTTTTTTATGGTAGTTAATTAATATCTTATTTTAAATTGCATCAATATCAAATCATTTTATCAACATAAAAATTCTTAAACTTCATCAAAGAAAAAGCCAAAAATCAAATAATTTTTTTTTAAAAAAGTTTGAATTAGTGGGGGAAGAAGAATGGTATTGAAAATTTATTATATGAATTTTTTTTTATTTAATCCATGTCTTAAATTTTATTTTTTCTAATTAATATGATTTGATTTGAATAGTAAAAAATCTACATATATAATGTTTAATTAAAGTATTTAATAATTAGAGTAATTTTTCCTATATTTATGACTTCATTTATTTTATTTTCTTTTTGACTGGGCATCAATGCCCATCTTTTTTATTATATATATATACTTGTATTTGGTGAAAAAGAAAAAAAAAAGAAATTATTTAAATATATAAATTTTGTGGGAAAACTATTAACTATTATGCAATTCTATTTTGTCTTGGGGCAAGGTTTTCATGGAATGAAATCTATTTGGTCGGTCGAATAAAAATTTTTGTAGATATTTTTCAAATGTCTCCTTGCTTATGCCTAAAATGATGCGGTTCATGGTTTTGTTTTGCATGTTATTGTTAATTGACTATGGTTGACTTAGTTTTCAGACTTTAGGGTTGAAAGTGGGACCAGCATCACTGTGACTTTAGGAAATGGACTGTGTTCTATATGTCATTAAAGCAGACGCATCTACCACTGAATTTCTTTTCTTGCCGCTATATTTTGATGAATTTGCTGGAACCATGGTTCTAAAACTGTAAATAAGGAGAAGTTTTAGTATAACTTAGAGGAAAAAAAAAATCAAGATCAAAGAGAAAAGAAAAACAAAAAGTAATTTGTCGTTTGCAACGATCCTGTCGTTTCCGGCTTGTGGTTCTCGGTGTGCCCGTACTTGGTAGAGCCGCATGGGCGGAAAATTATTACTGTCCTCAAAGCTTTGAAACTCAAGCAGCAAGTCAGACATGTTGGAGAGAAGCCGAGGAAAATACACTAAGGCCACGTTTGATTTATGAAATGAAATAGTGGTAATAGAATTGTAACTCTTAAAGAATAAAATAGATATTTCTAAAATAATTATTACTAAATAATTACCATTTTATACTTTAGTTCATAAATCTAGATTAACTATTGTCAAATAAAATTATAATTTAATATGAGATATATTAACAAATATAGTGGTGATAGATGAGTGAGTAATGATAAATAAATAGTAATGATAGTGATAGGTGGATGGTAGTAGTGGTGGTGAATAAGTAGTCGTGGTGGATGGATGGTAGTGGAGGTGGTGGTAGTGGTAAGATGTGATATTATTTGAAGTGTGGAATAAATATTTTTTACTTTATCATAAAATATGTATTCCATGAAATTGAAGAATAAAAATTCTATAAAATAGTTATTTTTTGACTAAATTTGAACCAAATTATGAAATATGTATTCTATATGGAATAATTATTATATTCTATATTTATTCCATGAACCAAACATGATTTAAGTATTTCCTAATTTGATAAAAGCAAACTTACAATCTATTTGTAATAGGTAATTAGACTCTTCCAATTCTAACCCTTGGTAATTCTAAATACATAATTAATAATATTAAATTATGAACTTGTTTACACCATATTTTTTGTTACAAGCCATGTGGATAAAGTCCAAGCCTATGACAATATTTAGGGGCTAAGTCTATGAAGAAGTTAGATATTTGGGCAAGAAGCAGTCAAGTTTAATTCCTAGAGAATAGGAATACTATAGATACAGTTGGTGAGAAGCGGCAAACTAGGGAGAAAAAATGGATATAACTGCTAGGAACATGGTGTACTATTTGACAGTTAGAGAAAATGGAATAGTTGAAAAGAAAATGCATTAAGTGGAGATAATGACAACAATTATTTTTGGCTCTGATACTATAAAAGGAAAAAGCATTCACAGATAAAAGAACAACCAACCAATTCAATCAACAAATCAATAAACAAACACTCAATAATAGTCAATTTTAGTCAATCTATAGTAAATTTCAATCAACATCTATCTTTTTCTAACATTAGCTCCGACGATTTTAGTCTTAATTCAACTCATCGTGGCTTATTGATTTCATTTTCATTAGTAAAATTATAGTCTTTAGAATTTGCTTTCATTCAAGATTTATTTTTTTCAAGTTTCAATTACTCACTAGCTTAATTTTCATTACTGTCAATATTTTAATTTTATTAGCAATCAAATTTAAGCGTACTGTCAAGAAAATTTAGAAATTTACAATTATTTGATTAGAAGTCAAGACATAAATTTCATTTTTTAGTTTGAAAAATAATTCAATTTTCATTTTTTTTGGCACACCTATTTACCGAGAAATTGCTAAATAGAACCTAGACATAATAATATAAAATAAACAAAAGACTTTTAAACTTCTAAGAATAAATACTTATTTAATTTGAGTTTAATTCTCAACACTCCTTCTTAAACTCAAATTCTAGTTATTTCAAGTTTAGCTCTTAATTTTAAAAAATCTTCAAACTTCAATGCCTTTGTGAATATATTAACAACTTGATCTTGAAACTTCACATACTTCAGTTCCATTTCTTTGTTGCTAATGCTTTCTCTAATAAAATGATACATTGTATCAATGTGCTTGCTCTTATCATGAAAAGTAGGATTTTTTCCCAACTCCAAAAATCATCTTCATCAAATTTGACATCTCGACTAATGACAATTTTTTTACTTACTGGATTATGAAGTTTGTAACTTTTGGACTTTGAATCATACCCAACAAAAATAAGCTTCTCACTTGTATCATCCAATTGAATTCTTGTTTCATTAGGAATATGAACATAAGCTATACAACCAAAAACTCTTAGATAAGAAAGAGTTGGCTTCCTTCCACTCCATATCTCTTGTAGTGTAATCTTTTGTAAACTTCTTGCAGGACAATTGTTAGATAAATAAACAAAAACTATAGCTTCAGTCAAAAATTCTTTAGGCATGTATTTACTTTTCAACATACTTCTCATCAAGTCAATGATGGTCATATTCTTTCTTTCCACGACATCATTTTGCTGAGGTGATCTTAGAACAGTTAAGAATTGCCAAATGCTATGAGATTTACAAAAATAATCAAACTGCTTTGAGGTAAATTTGCCGACTTAATCAATTCTAAAAGCTATAATTGAATAACCACTATCATTTTCTACTAGCTCCTTGAATTTCTTGAATGTGTCAAGAATATTTGATTTTTGTTTCAAAAAATATACCCATATTTTATGACTATAATCATCAATGAACAACAAGAAATACTTGTTCTTACCAAAAAAAAAGGTTAGATTAATGGGACGACAAATATCAACATAAACTAATTCAAGTGGTTTTAAAGCTCTTGAAAATGACTCCTTTGGAAAGCTATTCCTAAAATGCTTGCTGTAAAGACATCATTCACACAATTAATGTGGATGATTAATAAAAGACAGTTCATACACTATTTTTGCTTTCCTTAGAAAATTTAAATTATTAAAATTCAAATAACCTATCCTTTGATGCCAAAGCAAAGAATGATTTGAAGAACATGCTTTCAAGTACTTAGATACAATCAATTTGAATTTTGAGAGAAAATATTCTATCTTCGACATCTTCACCAACACAATCAAATTGTCTTTGGAATCTCTCATCATTAGTGCACCATTCTTCAACTTAATCTCATATCCTTTCTCCAGAAGTTGACCTAACCTCAATATATTTGATTTTAGTGCAGGAACATAATAAACTTGCATGATAAATTGGTATGATCCATCCTTAGCTTGAATAAAAATATTGTCTTTTTCTTCAATGAAAAGTTTCCTGCCATCTCCAAATGCAATATTTCCTTTGAAAGCTTCATCTAGAGATACAAACAAATTTTTTTTTTAGTTTGTCATATGATTGATAGCCCCTATATCCAAATATCATGCTAATTCATCCTTTTCTCTTGTATCACATGTTAGCAAAATAGTTGCTCCTTCGTTTTCTTTACCTTTTGCACAATAAGTTTTTTCTTCTTTGACAGTTATATTTCTACGTTTTGATGCAGAATGACCATATTTTTCATTATTATAATAATGCACATCAACCTTATTGCACTTCTTTTATTCCAATTGCCTTTGCCATGTCCTTTTGAAGATTGTTTCTGATTTGAATTTTCTACATTGTTAGATTTTCCATTAGATCTTCCTCTTCCTCTATAATTGCCACGACCTCTGCCTTTGCCTTTTCCTCTTTGAGACTCTTCATCATCATTATCCTTTTCTTTTAATGACAATTTTGAGAGAAGAGCTTGAGCTTATAGCTCTTTCTCAGTCATTCTTTCTTCACAAGCTAGTAAGGATCCTATCAAATTTTGAGTCTAAAGACCTCAAAATCTTTTCAACTACTTGAACATCATCTAACTTTTTACCATATCTCCTCATTTGATTGACAATAAAATAATCTGAAGTTGATTTAGAACTTTTAATTTTGAGATACTCAAACTTAGCTCGCAAGGCCTGAAGGCGAACCTTTATCACCTTATCAACTTCCTTGAATGAGTTTTGTAACATTTTCCATGCTTCCTTGGCATATGCAACACCTGAAACCTTTTCAAACATGCTTTCATCTAGTCATGAATGAATCATTATTAATGTCAGCTGATCTTTCTTTCGAGATCTATACAAAGCCTCCTTCTGAGCTTGATTCAAGCCTTTCCCACTTTCTGGTTGTTCAAAGCCTTTTTCAACTACTTTCCATGCATCTTGAGATCTTAGCACCACTTTCATACGAATACACCAATTATCATAATTCTCTTTGTTGAGTTTTGAACATTGAAAAAGAAATATTCCTTCATTCATCATTTTTTTTTCATGAACCGAGCTTTGATACCACTTTGTTGGAGAGAAGATGAAGAAAATACACTAAGTATTTCTTAATTTGATAAAGCAAACTTACAACCTATTTATAATAGATAACTAGACTCGTCAAATTCTAAATAAACTCTTCAAATTCTAACTCTTAGTAATTCTAAATACATAATTAATAACATTAAATTATAAACCTAGAAGTAATAACATAATAAAAACATAAGACTTTTAAACTTCTAACAATAAATATTTGTTTAATTTGAATTTAATTCTCAACAAGACATTGAATACTGGAGAAATTTTTAAGCAGATTAGGTCTACTACATCATTTGTATACCAATTCAATTATATAATGATATGTATTTAATTGTTTTATTTTTATTAATTGATGTGAAAATAAAAATAAAGCAATCAAATGCATTTCATAGTGTGAAGTCTGATACCACTTTATTAGAGATAAGATGAAGAAAATACACTAAGTATTTCTTAATTTGATAAAGCAAACTTACAACCTATTTATAATACATAATTAGTCAAATTCTAAATAAACTCTTTAAATTCTAACTCTTTGTAATTCTAAATACATAATTAATAACATTAAATTATAAACCTAGACATAATAACATAATAAAAACATAAGACTTTTAAACTTCTAAAAATAATTATTTATTTAATTTGAGTTTAATTCTCAACAAGATATTGAATAATGGAGGAATTCTTAAACAAATTGGGTCTACCATTGATATATATTTACTTGTTTTATTTTTATTAGTTGATGTGAAGATAAAAATAAAACAATCAAATATATTTTATTATGTGAAAATAAAAATAAAATAATTAAATATATATTATAGTGTAATTAGATTAGTTTAATAGATCCGATATACCTAAGAATTTTTCCGTGTCTAAATATTCAGAATCGTGCCCACTCTATATCATCCGCGCCCGCCTCTCAAAGTACTTCTACTTCAATCCTTTATTGTGTGTATGTGGTCTTAAAGTTTTTTCCCAAAAAATTCATGTTATATTGCCAGTTTACAGCCACCTCTCAATCGTTGAACTGCAGATTAAACTGCATATATAAACATTATTCTATATAGTTATAATTAAAAGAAAAGTACTCAATTCTTTGTTTCTCTCCTTTTGTGAAGGTTCAAAAAATGGCTTCCTCTTCTTATTCAGTAGTGAACCAGCTTCTGGGTTCATTTGCCTTTGCAATTTTCTGGGTATTAGCAGTTTTTCCTGGTGTTGCTTTCCTTCCAATCGGAAGAACAGCAGGCTCTCTTTTATCATCTATGCTCATGGTTGTTTTCCAAGTCATAACTCCTGAAGAGGCATATGCTTCTATTGATCTTTCAATTCTTGGTCTTCTATTTGGAACAATGATTATCAGTGTGTATCTTGAAAGGGCAGATGCGTTTAAGTACTTAGGGAAGTTTCTCACATGGAAAAGCCAAGGAGGAAGAGACTTGGTGATTCGATTGTGCTTAGTGTCTGCAACTGCAAGTGCTTTCTTCACTAATGACACTACTTGTATGGTGTTGACTGAATTCGCTCTCAAAATTGCCAGACAGCACAATCTTCCTCCTCAACCTTTCTTGCTTGCTCTTGCCTCCTCCGCCAACATTGGGTCCTCAGCAACTCCAATTGGCAATCCCCAGAATCTGGTGATCGCTTTGGATGGTGAAATTTCTTTCGGGGATTTCATAGTTGGAATTCTTCCAGCTGCATTTGTGGGAGTTTTGGTGAATGCCATACTAATTTTATCCATGTTCTGGAGAGATTTGTCTTCTGATTCTCATCCCCATTTGAACGGTGATGGCGATGATGATTATGAAGAAATTATTGCAGACCATGAGATTGATTTTCGCAGGTTTTCGCAAGCAACATTGTCAACCTTTGGATGCTTCAATTATCAGGATAGAGGCTCTAGATTGTCTCTAGAATCCGGTGGTGGTGCAGTTCCGCTGGACAGCACTCAGAGCTCAAAATGGAAAAGAATACTATGGAAATCGTGTGTTTACACGGTGACTACAGGAATGTTAATTGCTTTGGTGATGGGTATGAATATGGCATGGACAATAATAACTGCTGCACTTATTCTTGTTGTTCTTGATTTCAAGGATGCTGAGCCTTGCCTTGACAAGGTAACTCCAAAAGGAAAAAGTTTATCACTTTGATTGTATAATATTGTAATATCTAAATCTCTCTTCTCAGGTGTCATATTCTCTTTTAGTTTTCTTTTGTGGGATGTTCATGACGATTGAAGGCTTCGAAAATACTGGAATTCCGAGCTCTTTATGGCTGTCGTTGGAGCCCTATGCGCAGCTTCGTAATGCTACTGGATTAGCACTTCTTGCAATTCTCATTGTTATCCTCTCAAATGTGATTTCAAACGTACCCACTGGTACGTTATCATTAATTATCTACCATATAGCATAATTTACATATAATTAATATCACAAAAATATCTTAACGGCATGTATGAATTTACACCATAATATTAATCTTTGAGCTTAAAGATCTCAAGCTCTGAAATGCCTATTTTGCCGCCCTTTGAACTCTATTTACAAGAAATGATGTTAATTAATTATTGCTGTGGTGGTTAATTAATTAGTTCTGTTGCTTGGAGTACGGATGGCAATTTCAGCGGCAGCTATATCTCCAGCGTACGTGAAGAGGGCGTGGCTAGTATTAGCATGGGTGAGTACAGTAGGTGGCAATCTTTCGATAGTGGGGTCGGCTGCCAATATGATAGTATGCGAGCGGGCTCGCCGCAACCCCCATATTGGTTACTACTTGTCTTTCTGGAGCCATCTCAAATTCGGAGTCCCCTCCACCATTCTTATAACCGCTATCGGCTTACTCATCATTAGTTTATTAGTTTAATTTTTTTTTTTTTTAATTAGAACCAAGAGTTTCATAAAATCTCACGCTGTGTTGCATAAGAAGATGTTGTTCCGGGTGGAAAAACGAAAGTTAAACCCCGATTCAAATTGTAATTCTCCAACAATGAGATCTAGTCATTTACAACTCTATCTCATCTATATTGATTTATCAGTACTGTATTGATTTCTTAGTGTAATTTTAAATACTGTAATTATTATTATTTTTTTAAAAGGTAGTAATAGGAAAAGAAAATTATTTACCGTAGATTAGATTGAAAATTCAAATTCGAGAGTTCAGAATGACCGTTACCGTTAATATAAGCTAAAATTTATTATTTAGTTGGTAATTAATTATAGGCTAATAGAACTTTTGTTCCGGATCATGCAAGTGGTCAAATTTTAGAGATTTGTTCCTTTGGATGTAATAAAACAAAACAAAAAAAGAAGCAATTGATTGATTTGTTCTTTTCACTTGGGGTCACTCATGCAAATTAGTATAAACTAATATTGAAGTTTCGCTTTGAAAAACATGATAATAATAATAAATTTAGAAATTGATAACGCACATACAAAAAGGGTCTTAATCAGATTAATTGTGAATATGTTTCATTTTCAGATGTATTAATTTATCTTTGTCCAAGAAAGGAGATTGTCTTGTTTCATTGTTTATAGAATATTTAGGTCTGCCAGAAAAATATCTTCCTACTTTATAATCTTGCCCTACATATATATATATCTATGAATAAAAATCTGACAAGTAGAAGTCTTATTAATTGCAGAAGATGATATAATCATCGCAAAAAGTGCACATGAAATTTGAAACCACAAGTTTAATTTCTTTTCTTCGATACCCACTAGCGGCCAAGCTAGAATTTCTTTTTTTATACACAATTAGGTAAAGAGAATTTCAACTTAAGATCTAATTCAGATTGAGTAAATGTTATGAAAGAGTACCTTTAATTTTAATTTATTTTTTCATCAGCAAGATTAAACTTATGAATCATATTCACTATAAACGATATTTTATTTTTTTCTGAATTCCTTAATTTAGACAAGAATAATATATTCTTTTGCCTAATTGATCGAAAATATTTATCAAATTCAAAATGTTATTAGCTAGGTAAATATTTCATTTTTAATTATAAATTATTATTATTATGAAAAATATTTTGAAATATCTGTAATTAGCTTATGATTTGAATGCTCTTCACTGGTCACTTGTCAGTGTCGGGGAGAAGAGAGCAGGAAAGGAATGGATCACCGGGTTGATTCGATTGGGTCAACATTTGTGGGATGGCCCATCACAACCCAATCCTATCTCTTGCATAAAACAGAAAAGCAAATGAATTATACATAAACTATCCAACAGCGACCTAAAATTTCCTATCAGTGTGTACCTATTAATTTTATTTCTTATTTTTATTAATTATTAGAAAATTTTGTAGTTACTATTCATTTTTTAATTAATTTTTTATATTGTCTCAGATTAAATAAATTTTAAGAATTTCTTATTAATTTTTGAATACTTCTTTTTTTTTTATATATATATATATATATAACCAGAGGAGGTAAAATTCAAATTTAAAACCTAACTCAATTTGAAATATGCATCTACGCTGGACTATATATGTGGGTGCAATTTTTGAATACTTCTATATACTCATTTTTATAAAAAGAAAAATATTATTTAATTTTATAGATCATAAATATGTTGAAAAAGATTCAAAAGAAATTAATTTTTAAGGAAAAAAAAAACTAAAATGACCCTATTATAGACTATAGTAACTATATTTTTCGACAGCTAGCCCAACTCCCTTCCTTTCGGATTGTAATATTATAGACTCTAGTTTTTGTGCTATTGTGAACCAAGAATATTTTTTATATATATAAGAAATTGTAACAATTTTATAAATAAAATAAATTTATATAACTATTAAATATATAGTAGTAATTTATAAATATTCATCATCCTTTATAGGTATATTCATTAGTTTATTAAAAAATATTAATTAATTTATTTATTATAAAACTGTAAATTTATTATGAATAAAGTAAATATTATTAGTGTATAAATAAACGTTCATTTCTTTTAAACTATAAGTTTATTATCATTAAGCTTATAAACTGTATGTTTATTTATTATAAATTCTAGATTCATTATTACAGTAAAAAGTTCATTAACAATAAAATAAAAATTTATTATTTTATTAAGGTTTAATTGTTGTAATATTGTACGTCTAGAAATAAAGTAAATATTAATTAGTTTATTAATAAAAATCAATTAGTTTTCATGTATATGTATGAATCTATCAAATTTTCTTAAAAAAAATGCATTCATTATATTATTTTATTTAATTATTTTTATTCTAATGAACATTTTAAATAAATTAATGTACCCTTTTTCAATAAATATATAATTAATATTTATAAAAGTATTACTATATATTTAATAACAATATAAATTTATTTTATTTATAAAATTATTACTATATATTTAATAACAATATAAATTTATTTTATTTACAAAATTATTACTCCTTCTCGTATATATATATATATATATATATAGGACTCTTAGCACATAATGTCCAGTATATAATTTGTGCTTTTCTTTCCCCCAATTGACGTGCCCTCCTTAAAATCCCCTAATCTCCACCCTAATTAGCTCCCTAATATCTACAATTGATCTCTTGTTGACGCTTCCATAACCCAAACCCCGTTTGCTGACTGTAGCGAGCTCATTCTCTAAGGTCGACAAGCTCACAACTTCCGCAACGTACAGATAATTTCGGTATTTTGAGTTGGTATTTCATTTTTCGGACGCCCGTTGTCTCAAATCCGGACAACCAATACAAATCCACAAACCTATTTCCTATTTTCAGTATAAGTTTCAATATGTGCATAGGTTTTATTTTCCTTTCTTTAAATCCACTGCCACTTGTTTTTGGCCATTAAATGCTTTGTTATTTCCTATTAATATAAAATCATCCTGCTAGCTTGGTCGTTGTTGATATTTAGAGTGCCAACTCTTGCATCAATATGTATTTGAAATAACAGTTGCTTGTGTTTGTGGGTCTTAGGACTTCTTCTTCAGGATATTATGATTTTTAAGTTGGGTAGTTTGCTTTATGTTATGGTTAACCATTGAGTCTTAAAAGCAGAACACTTTGTTATATAATTTGTTAGTTATGTATGACTATTTGTCTAGAACTAAAATGTTTGGCTTATGATTATGTTTCTAATATGAATTAGTTTTTCATAGTTGATTGCTTAATGCATGTTATATATGCTTGTGCATACACCTATTGTTGCTACTGTTGCATTTTCCAAATTGTTAGCTAGAGAACTTTGGCTCTGTATACAAGTAGACAATGTGTTGTGTTTTGATTGATCTACAAGCTAAATCACTTTTCATGCTAGGGAACAAATTTTCTACCGTTAGTCAAATATAAATTCAGTTCATTTCAAAAAATTTAGTGAAAATTTATGTCTTCCTTGACTTAATTATTTGTTTTTAAGCATCCAAGAGAGAATTTTGCAGTTGGTAAAACTTAGATTTTGTGTATCAGACACCAAATTTTGAAGTTTTCTATTCATCTCATCAAACTTACATAAGAAAATTTTTGTTACTCTGTTTTTTCTTTAACATATATATGATTGCTTCTAGGCAGAATATTTTTTATTTTTCAATTTACATATGCTGAATAAGTATTAAGTAGTGTCGCATGGCAAAGTTCAATTTACTACCTCTAATTGCTTTTTGTACTTTACGATGCCAATGTAACGTTAACATAAAACTATCTAGATTTTTAGTATAAAGACATGCGAAAGAGAAATATGAATGTTTCACTTTGCAATACCTATAGACTGATAACATAAATTATTGACACTGACACCTAAGATCTTGTATATTCTAGCTCTTGTAGGATCTATGGTTAATGTTATTATAGCTTTCCATAAAGTAACACCAAGTCATATTTTATTTTGTGCATGCACTCTCACATCTTGTAGCTTATTTGAGTTACATGGTCTGTAACATATTTCTCGGTGACATTCTAAAGTGGCGGTTATGGCATGTGTTTAAGAAAGCTAAGCAGAAATTTTCATGAAAAGATAAAGCTTTCCTTCTTTAGATTTATTTGCATGGTTAGTATTCACATCTAAATGTTTTGTGTGTTCTCTTTTTTCACTTTTTACATCTAAAAATAAGTTTGATATCAGAAAGGCAAGGGAATTAGGTGGAACAGGCTTGCTTGAGGCTTGTATGTACATGTTTTCCATTTTTTGCACCTTTTTGGAGTTCAAATTTATTTTACTGGATTCATATTATCCTCTAATCGATTAGTAGTTAAAATATAGGTCGCAATGAATCATAGCTAGTTGAAATTATATGCCAAACGGGGCCTTTAGTGTTCTTGTCTCTTACACTGTTTAGTGATGCAGCTACATATTCTTTATTTTTTCCTTTTGCTACTATGGATGCTTCTCTCTTTTGTTTAGTTCTTTATTATGCTGATTAATTAGACTTTGGATTTCATTTAATTAACTAGAAATGATTATTTCATAAAGACTAATTTCCCGCATATACAAATATTGGGGCTATCACTACTAAATGGAATAATTGCTTGTATAATGTGCATCAGTTATCATTTGTGAATTAGAAACATACCTATGATGGACTTGTATTATTATTGTAATATGCTTAGCTTACTTTATTAGGTGGATATTATTAACAGACCTTTCCATTGAATGTCTATTTTGAATGAAATAAATTATACAGATGTTGATACTCTTATATTCCAATAGTATCACCTCACGAACAATTTATATATATGTATATGTTCTTTTTTCTTTCTTTTTTTTTTTTTTTCCTGAAAGCATACTTAATTTATTACTTTTTTCCTCAAAAAAATTTCTTTCAAATAATTTGTTAATTTTTAATATGTCCTTAACCATTTATTATGTCTTGTTGAAGATAAACTGGATCATCATTTATTAATATTCTCCCAATTTGTAATTCTGTATATGAGTATATTAGAAATAATACAAGAAAAATTTGTTATGTTTATTATATTTATTAAACAGATAAGTATAAAAATATTTTAACTATTCAAAAATTATTTTATTCAGCGCAAATTTTTTGACGGCCTTCGCATTTGTCAGTTGATTTTTTATTTTTAGCGACAGGAAAATTAGTCGCTAGTTCATTGTCGCAATATCCGTAAAACGCGACAAAATTTCTCGTCGCCATTTCTATATATAGCGACGAACTTACTCGTAGCCAAAACGTTTAGCAACAAAATTGTATTTTCCTTAATGATTTTAAAAATGATATTAATGCCTAAAAATTTTGATTTGCTCTAATTTAATTATTTATTTGACATATACTATTTATTATCATTATTTCCAATGAATTATTGTATGGTATTATACTTGAGAATGTGAAACAAATTAAAAGTATAATAATCTAACATTACTTTTCAACACTAAGACTTAATTTAGTCCAATCTTAAAATCCTATTGAAATTTCTTATTGGTTTTTAAATAGTTTTGTATAGATATTTTTAAAAACTTATTTGACACTAAAATGATCAAATTTTTAATTATAAATTAGCTTTTAATTTCTTTAGAATTATAGTATTTTTTTATCCTTTAATAAACTCTCAAGGAAATTGTTATTTTCTTATTTATTTATAAATGCGAAATGGGATAAAATGTTGATATAGTATTTTACATTTTGCAGAAAGCTTGTCCTCCCTTTTCTGAAGATGCTAGCAGAGTAAAACACTTGAAGTCTAACAACATATGGTAGATCATTTGTTCATTTTCTTATTTGTATGTAATTCAAAAATAACTTCATGGTGAAGAAAAATTCATTTACTTCTTTATCCAATGATTTTATGTTTTTGATATGAAAATCTCATTCAATAGGTAAAAGTTGGGGACGAAATCCTTGTAGAGAACGGTAGGGATACGCAGACTCTATTTATCATAAAACAAAATTCATGCATGTTCAATTACATTGGGCCTAAGTCCATAATCATTCATTATGTCTTTACATACACCCTAGCATGCATTCTATAATGTATAAAATTAAAATAAAATAGGTAGTGATGATTTTGGATTATAAATTTGAAAGTCGATTCAGCACTTGAATCGAAATTGTCTACTTTTGTTATTTCGGTCAATTTAATTTTGTATGTGATTTTAATATGAAATTTAATAATTAATCAAATTAAATTAAATTCCATATTTTCAGAATTAATTCACCTTAAAATCAAATTGTTATAATGTCAAAAATTAAACAATTTAATTTTAACATATATATCACTTTCTAGTTATACTATATATATAATTGTTTGTTTAGCAGAAAATTTTGTTAATTTAGTCTCATTATGTCATTATTGCATATTTTTATATATCATACATGCATTACATGGATATATAAAGATAATTACATTAACTATATGACATCATTATAGACATACTAAATTCAATCTCTTGAGCCATAAAGAAATTGACTAGGTTTTACCTAGATATATACATAAATTACAATCTAAAAATAGAAATCAAATTCCTACTTTTAAGTCTTTTTGTTTATAGCACTATCTCTTTTGTTTTTTGTTCATTTGCATCTCCATTCTATCCTAATTCTATTTCAATTTATATTTGAGGAGAGTAAGATAAGAAAAGAAATATATAAGTAAAGCAATACATGTATGGTAAAAATAAAAAGAGGAAGAAGAAGAAGAAGAAAATATAAAAGGTAAAAGCTTTGGGACATTCTTCTCAGCACCACCGTTTTTACTCCAAATTGCCAAGTACATATGACACCTAAAAATCCATCCGTCTTTTTTTTTTTTTTTTTTTTTCTCATGAATTGCAGCAAATGCAAAATACAAATTGATTGAACAAATTGTATATCTATGAAAACGAAAGAATGAAAATGGCAAGTTGCCAAGAAACATGGTGAGAAAGAAATGTGGGGCTATAGCACGTGAAAGAGGAATAGAGTAGTGATGTGGGGGAGTTTAAATCAGAGGGCCTCCTCTTCTTCTAGGTTCACCTCCCTTTGCTTCCCTTCTTTCACTTTCATTTCCCTTTCTTATTAATCTCACCTTACTCAACATTCTTTTTAATGTTTTTTTTTTATGTCAATTGTTTTGATGCGAACCATAGATATCATCGGTCTATATGTTAATTAATTGAGACTAATTTTGTTTGCATCGGGTAGCACTCCAAAGAGCAGCAAAATACTCTCGCAAGAGTTTTAATTAAATTAGCTATATTCTCAGAGTTTGAACTCGATACCTTTAATTAAGCTGAAAGTTTCTAATTAAGTTGGAAAAGTTATGTATTAACTTATCACACCCTCTTAGATTATGTCTATTTTTGTATGCTTCTTTTGTTTAATTTCATTTTTTTAATCTAAGCAAGACTTCGGCTTGTTTCTTTCCTACATTACTTGTTAGAATTAGATATATGTTATCATTTTATTAATTAACTAATGATAATAGTGAAATACATACATGTTATGATTTATTAATTTTACATTATAAAATGTTAAATACTTTGTTTATTATCGTTTTCATATTTTAAATAATACATATCTCATTTTTAATATTATAGAACTTATATAAAAAAAAATAAAGAGTATCTATTACACAAATGATGAAGAAAGTAATAAAGAAAAAATAACTAGCATCCGAAAATCAACTTAAAGAGACATTTTTATGGTGAGATGTGACTTAATTTTAGTAATTTAGTTCTACCTTGACCTTTAAATGTATTATTTTTATTGTTGAAAATGATAGTAACACTAACATCAAGTATAAAATGTACATTTATAATATTCCATATGGGACCTCCTTCTCAATTAATTAAAAATCTAAGTGGGATGAGCCTACAAGCAATTTGCATTGAATATAAAACAATATTGCATATTTCTCCTTAACTTCAAGCCATTGACAAAGTTTTGTCATGCAGGAATTTCAAATTTTGAAAATATTTCTTATTAATAGGCAAAAGAAGAGATGGAAAATATTTTAATTTATGCATTTCCACTGATACAATTCCATTCATGTATAAAACTAAATTTATAAATTACAAAATTCAAATAATCTAACAATATCAAAATTGACATTAGTATATTTCCAAACTAAATTGTTGAAATAATTAATTAAAATGTATATAATTTGACAATGTCAGCCCTTGGCATGGCTTGAAAAAGGGTGTTTGACAATTTTTTTTTTAATTTTTTGTCTATGAAAGGGATAGCAAAATTCTTTCTATTTGGATGGAATTTTACTTTATACAATGTTTGATTTAATGGTTCAATTAGTATCAGAATTCTTATCATAACAAATCTATTAACAAGGATTTGACGGAAAAAAAATAAAAGTTTAGGGATTCAATAGCTAAAGAAAAAAAAACTTGGGTAAAAAAAGAAAAGATAATAATTCGTAGGGACCTAAGAATGTTTTTGCCTTTTTCATTTTTTACTCGAAATTGAAGACCGATAAAAGGTTGTGTATTAGTCCAGACACACTCTCTGTAGACTATATTCTCTCTACTCTCTCTCCCTGCATTTCTTTCAATCTCTCTCTACGCGATCTCTACACGAGCTCTGAATTCGAAGAGAGAGAAAGAAAATCGTCTGTCTCTCGTTTTTCAGTTGCAGATGTCTTCTAGGGTTTTGGATTTGCACTTTCACTAAAGCAGTTGTTGTTGCTGGATTCAAGCGATTTATCTAATCTTTCTATCAATTTGTGCTGCTGAATCACTGTTCTTGTTGAGCTTCACAGCTTCAAGTATGTCAAGTAAGTGTATTTTTATTTCGTTTCTTAACTTATCGAGCAGTGAGTTACTTTTGGTTTGTTTATTTTTGTACTTTGTATTTAGATCTGTTTGGCGAGATTCTGCGTTTTGGCAATTTGAGATCGTAGCCATTTGTTTGGTTCCCGAAATAATTAGAGAATCGGAGAGAAGGAAGAGAAAAGATAGTGTAAAGTGAGTGTAAGTCACTTTTTGTTAGTCTTGTTGGTCGTAAGAAATCTGCAGTCTGAAATTGATATTTTGGAGTTATGTTAGAAAAAGCAGAAGAATGAGATTGAGCTTTACTAGCTGAGTCGATTTGTAAGAAATGAAGCGGTTAATGGTTATGGAATGCACAACGAAGGACATTGTAGTTTCGTTGTTAAAGTTTTGTGGAATCAACAGTGATACCTTTAAAGCTCTTAAACCCAGAACAATTTTCGAGCCTAATGGGGCTATTTGATAATCCTTGAAAGTTGATACCTGTCAATTCATTGATTTTGTTTTTAATTTTTTCCTGAATTCATTAAAAGTTGTTATACATCAATCTCTCCACATAATTGCCCTCATTAGGAGGCTCAAGCGCCCTAATTATTACAATTGGGGAAGTAAATGAGCACTCACATGGATATGCATGTGTTTATAAGTTTGCTTAACTGATGTTTGGATATGAGCATAATTTATCAGACAAAATCTTTCTGCTTAACAGCTTGGTTCATTTTGTGTGCTTAATGTTTTTCATTTCTCAGGTGAATTAAACATGGAGCTTTTATTCACTTCTGCAGGTTTTATGTATTGAACTTCACAAATTCTTCCTTAAAATCTTGAATGGTAGTTGTGAGTTCCTAGCAACTTTTGAGCAGTGGACTTCAATACTGAACTAATGCAGTTGTCCTGCCACTGCCCTCAAGTCATATAAGTTGTTTATTTGGCTGAAAACTTTGTACAGTGATTGTATGTGATATTTTTTGATATTGGAAACGGGAGTACTTTAGTAGAACTTTTCTACAGTTTCTCTAGACTCTAAAAGTTCAGAAAACATGCCTTCATGGTGGGGTAAATCATCATCCAAAGAAGTGAAAAAGAAAGCAAGCAAGGAAAGTTTCATTGACTCATTACACCAAAGATTTAGGAGTCCAACTGAGAGTAAACTGAGTAACAGATCAGGAGGTTCTAGAAGGCTTTGCAGTGACACAGTTTCAGAGAAAGGATCTCAATCTCGAGCAGAATCAAGATCTCCCTCTCCTTCCAAACATGTTTCAAGATGTCAAAGTTTTGCTGAGAGGTCCCATGCCCAACCCCTTCCCCTTCCGAGTATGCACCTGGCAGCTGTGGGGCGTACGGACTCTGAAATTGGCATAACCGCAAAATCCAAGTTGGAGAAAAGCTCAAAGTCGTCATTGTTTTTGCCACTTCGAAAGCCTGCTTGTATCCGGTGTAGGGCAAATCCAACAGATTTAGATGGAGATTTGGCCACCGCTTCAATTTCTAGTGAGAGCTCCATTGATAGTGATGATCCTGCTGAATTGGGCCATCACTGTCCCCAGGCTACTGATTCTGATCATGGGAATAAAACTACTGCAAGCAGTACTTCCAGGTGAGCATGTTTAATTTGTTAACCTTATATTATTTGTGGTTATGTGCTTAGACATTTTTCACTCGTTACTGGTGTATATACTCCTTTTTTTCTGTAGTGCTATGCTAAAGGATCATTCCTCCACTGTCACCCAAGTTAATCCAAGAGAGAAAAAAAAATCGGCCAATATTTCTTTTGGTAATCTTACATCCCCTACTTCACCCAGACGGAGACCTCTAAGCAGTCATGTGCCAAATCTACAAGTTCCACATCATGGTGCTATGTGCAGTGCACCAGACAGCTCTATGTCAAGTCCTTCCAGAAGTCCAATTAGAGCATGTGGGAGTGAACTAGTTTCCAACTCTGCTTTCTGGCCAGGGAAGCCTTATTCAGATGTCTGTTTACTAGGATCTGGCCACTGCTCTAGTCCTGGCTCAGGTTACAATTCTGGGCATAATTCAATGGGAGGAGATATATCAGGACAATTATTTTGGCAACAAAGCAGAGGTAGCCATGAATGCTCTCCAATACCTAGCCCTAGAATGACTAGCCCTGGTCCCAGCTCAAGGGTTCAGAGTGGGGCTGTTACACCAATTCATCCTCGAGCTGGAGGGACAGCCATTGAGTCACAAACGAACTGGCCCGATGATGGGAAACAACAAAGCCATCCGTTACCTCTTCCTCCTGTATCAGTTTCTAGTTCCTCTCCTTTTTCTCATTCAAATTCAGCAGCAACATCTCCTTCTGTGCCTAGAAGTCCTGGAAGAGCAGAGAATCCAATAAGCCCTGGATCACGCTGGAAAAAGGGAAAGCTTCTGGGTATAGGATCATTTGGACATGTTTATGTTGGTTTTAACAGGTACCAATGGATTTATCAGTGTATGTATTTTTTGTCAATACTGTTTTACATAAATGCATGTTGGTGTCTCAGATGTAATTGTTCTAACCCAGGACGAGGTTCTGGGTAGAGGAACATTTGAACATGTTTATGTTGGTTTTAACAGGTATAAATGGACTTGTGAATATTTTTTTGTTATCATTGTTTTATGTAAATGCACATAGGTGTCTTATACACTGCTGTCTCAGATGTAATTGTTTTAACACGGGACAAGGTTACATGGACTTTGTTATCCAGTTGTATTTGGTCGTCTGGATTCTTGTGTAAACAGTATTTTCAAAATGTTGGAGATAATTAATTGCTTTTTGTAACTTTTCAAATGTTGGTGACAAGTTGATGTCTAATTTTATTTTCAATTGGTTAGTGAAAGTGGTGAAATGTGTGCAATGAAGGAAGTGACGTTATTTGCAGATGATGCAAAGTCAAAGGAAAGTGCTAAGCAGTTGATGCAGGTAGCTATTTTTTAAAGAAAAAGAATAATACATTTTGCTTTTCTTTTTCCTTTTTCCTTTTTTTTTTCCTTTTGAACTTTTGTTTTTCTTTTGATACTTATCTTATCTTTTAGGAAATTGCTCTATTGAGCCGCTTACGGCACTCAAACATTGTACAATACTATGGGTCTGAGACGGTATTGTCTTATTTATGCTACTCTTTATCTTATCTATCTGATGGCTACTAAATCAACTTTTTGATATTTATTGTACTTGCTCATTCAATTATATCTATTTGAGGATACTTAGTGTAGGAGTCAATGAAACAATGTACTTGAAAATGTAAGGATCTTCTGGAAATTAATTTTTTTTATTGCTTTAATTTATTTAATTTTGAAGTCAGTGAGTTGCTTTTGGTATTTAGTTTCATGCATCAGGAAAATTAATGTTGTTATGGCTAACTGACCTCTGAGATATTTGAACAGGTTGGTGATCGACTTTATATATACCTGGAGTATGTATCTGGTGGGTCCATATACAAACTTCTCCAGGAATATGGACAATTGGGTGACCTAGCAATTCGTAGTTACACTCAGCAAATCTTGTCAGGATTGGCATTTTTACATTCTAAAAACACTGTTCATAGGTGAACGAGTCATTCGTATTGATGTGCTAAGCGATTTTTTTTTTTTGCTTAGATTTAACACCTCTGTATTCTTATGTTACATGCCTTGCTCAGAGATATTAAAGGAGCAAACATACTTGTGGATCCAAATGGCCGTGTTAAATTAGCCGACTTTGGGATGGCAAAGCATGTAAGTGTGTGTGTGTGTATATTTTGCTTTAGGTGATATTTAATGATATTAAATCGGAGCAAACTAATATGCGTGAAACATGAATCATATGAATGGTGCATATGAATCGATGACTCATAATTCTCAATCACTAAGTTCACCATGTAGATACTGATTAGTTAAGTTTATTTATTTTGGGTGATTTTCTCCCTGTATTGGTCACTCATCTAATGTCACAGTTAGCTTGGGTATGACTTTGGGGTGACATGATCAAATTCTTCTTTCTCAGCTTGCCTAATTTCTGCTTTGCAGATAAGTGGACAATCCTGTCCACTATCATTCAAGGGAAGTCCTTATTGGATGGCTCCCGAGGTCAGATTATTTTCTTGTTTGACCTTTTCGTCCTTAGTCATCTGTGCTTTTATTTATGTTTCAATTGTCTTTTTTCATTGTTTGTGCAGGTTATAAAGAACTCAAATGGTTGCAATCTTGCTGTTGACATATGGAGTCTTGGATGCACTGTTCTGGAAATGGCTACAACAAAACCTCCTTGGAGCCAGTTTGAAGGAGTGAGTCTTGTGGATAGCAGTGTAGAATTATTTTCTTTTGTGTAGTAAATTTGTTACTTCCTGTTATGAAGTACTCCTGGCTGCATAACCTTGTATATTTTATGTATGTGGTTGTCCTTTTTTACATGTAATGTATTGTGCTTTCTTCTTGTTGTCTGATATTTGCAGTTTTATGATCTTAAGGTTGCTGCAATGTTTAAGATTGGAAATAGTAAGGATCTCCCAGCAATTCCAGATCACCTCTCAGAAGAAGGAAAAGATTTTGTGAGGAAGTGCTTGCAGCGCAATCCACAAGATCGTCCTACTGCTTCCGAGCTTTTGGATCATCCTTTTGTGAAGTCTGCTGCACATTTGGAAAGACCTATACCAAGCCCTGAGCCTACAGATCAACCCCCTGCAGTTATGAATGGGGTAAAAGCTTTGGTATTTTCTTTATTAATGTTGTTCCTTCTGTATAATTCTCGCTGAATAATATGTTTTAAGTTTGTTTAAAATGTTTTAATATGATTTAGGAAAAGTAATTCGAAACTAGTCTTTCTGTGGAGGCCATTTCTAGTAGCTTGACAATAACTTTTAAATTGTTTGGAACCTTGGAAAATAAGTTGACAGCATTTTACTGGTCTAATGGTTGATATGCTGAGCTGATGTCCATGTGGAATCCAACTTAATCTCCCTTTCATTCATATTTTAGTTATTTTCTATTCTTCGGTGTTACTTCATTGTTTGGCTGTTATTAAGTTATGCCTCATATTTCAGGGCATTGGTCAATCAAGAAATTTTAACCGCTTGGATTCAGAGAGGCTTGCCATTCATTCATCTAGAGTCTTAAAAACCAATCCTCATGCAAGGTTTCTCTCTCCACACCTTAATATTTTGATACTGTTGTTGTTATCATTAGCTTGTGGTCTGAGTTTGAGTTTGTATGATCTGTAGTGATGTCTATGTTACAAGGAACATATCATGTCCTGTCTCACCAATTGGAAGTCCTCTTTTACATTCAAGGTCACCTCAGAGAATGTCTCCTTCACCAATATCTAGTCCACGAACAATTTCTGGCTCATCTACTCCTCTCACTGGTGGTAGTGGTGCTATTCCATTTAATCACTTGAAACAGTCAGTTTATTTGCAGGAGGGATTTGGAAGCATGCCAAAACCCTCAAATGGTATCTATATAAATGGCCTTTCCTATCATGATTCCAGTCCAGACCTTTTTCGAGGTATGCAGCCAGGCTCTCACATTTTCTCAGAGCTGGTTCCTAGTGAAAATCATATCCTCGGGAAGCAACTTGGAAGGCCTGTTCATGGGGAACTCTACAATGGACAGTCAATCTTAGCTGATCGTGTGTCTCGGCAGCTCTTAAGGGATCATGTGAAGATGGATACCCTTGATCTAAGTCCCAACTCTCCCTTACCCAGTTGGACTAGTGGTATCTAACTTTGCATTTTTTGGGATCCTCTAATTACAACAGAGCAAGCTTTCAGGACACCTGGACTGTCTTTTTCAGTATATATTCTACATTTAACGTCCGAGGAAACTAAAATTGGCAATAAAGGCTTGAGGAGAAAACTATGGAATAAGGTTAAGGCCCAAAGAAAGAAGTGGTTCCCAGAGAAATGTAGCAACTGGAGTTGGATAGGTGATGGTGGCTTAACATTTTAACTTGTGTAACTGTACGAATATGGATCATAAAAGAATTTAGTCTGCCAGTCAGATCCTTGGTGAGCTGCTAAGTTATTTGACAAACTGATATGATTCTGGATGCTCAGTTGCAACAGTAAATGGAACTTGCAAGAAGATAAGCTACTAACTGTTGTGGTACAATGCATCATCAATCTGTACAAAGTGTAGCAGTTTACTGCATCGGGATAAGAGAGATCTGTTTCCTACAGGCTACAGGGGTATCTGGATTCTGGTGATCCGATGTTGGCAGTTCATTCTGATGGAGAAGTATTCGAGGTAGTGAGATCTGTACATTCTTTTAGATCTTGGTATAGATGAGAAACGACAAGGATTTAGTCCATGCAATTATTAGCCTATGGACTAATTTTTTTGGATCTGAGACTGCTGTACAGAATATGAACTAAATTGAGGTTAGATATTATTTATGAGGCAATCCAGACTCCAGTATTTACTAAGCCTGTGCTTGTCTAATCCCTATGATGATTCTGCCAGCCCAGGTTCAGTGTTCTTGTATCCTCTTCTCAAATTGATTTGTAATATGTACATTACCACTTCAGTTAATTGAAAAAGGGAAAAGAAAAGAAACCTAGTTTCATGTTTCTGAAATCTCTGGGAATGGTAGTTCGTAAGTTTCCCGTACAAAGTTCAAATGAAATAGCGAAACGTCTATATCTTCGGATTTTATGTCTTCAGAGAATTGCTTAAAATACACAGGTGTCTTGTTGCTGCCATAGTTGCTTACAAGTTGTGATACCGAAGTCGAAAACAGCAACTGCCATTGTATATGTACCAGTTTAAACATGTTTTTGCCGTAGCGGAACTGGTGGAACATGAAGCAATTGCATTGCTTGCCATTCCGTCCTTCAGTAAGAAACAACTTCAAGTTCAAATCTTAGATAATTCACTTGAAATACACTTTTTTGGTCTCTCAGCAGAGTGGTAAAATAAAAAAGAAAAAACTGCTACAATATAATAAACTGCTTTCTATACATATTGCGTAATTAACAAGCATTTATTTTGATGCCTGTGGACTTGGGCAACTGTTGACTAAGTTCAAGCTGAAATCCCATAGTTTCTTAGCCAGCTGGGCATCATTGGCTTGTGAGCTTGCTTCTGCTATGTTACAGTCTGAAAAATAGTGGCCGTTCATACCTTTAACCTGTGGATGCAATGCAACATAGCAACTAGTTGCTGCTCCCTACATCAGATCAATTCAAAAAATGAGTAACTATCTGCTTATAGAAACACGCACAGATGTAGCTATGAGGTGAATCATTACTCAAGTGAAATAGGGATACCTGTTGAACATTTTTTATCACATATTTACCAACAAGACCAACAAGACCTGCATCAAACCAGAATGACTGTTAAAATTTGAAATAAAAGGAAGCTTCCCCAGGTCAATTTCATCAAATAAGTGAGATGTTATGCTGAAATGTAGCAAAGTTGTGATTGATTTTCTATCTTGAGGGTAAATAGTTCTGATATTTATGCTCGTCAGTCGTCAATATAGCGTTTTCTAACTAAACCAAAGCAATTCCATAGGTAAAAGAAAGTAAAGCATAAGCGCAGGAGGTATATGTAAATACCACTGATGATGATATGATGACGAAAAAGGTTGGTGGCTATTGGTCCTGGATGAACTGAATTTGCAGTTATCTTTGCTCCATCTTCCTGTTTATGTCACAAACGTATAGTCAGTACAACTTCCAATTCTGCCTTATATTGTACCACAATTTTGCAACCCTAAACTCTATTAATGAAACAAAATTCTGAAGACCACTAGTGCCAATTATCTCAATATAGCACAACATAAGTAATCTGTACCCTTGAACAAGTAACAGACCTGTAGACGTCTTGCAAGTTCATTGACATGCAGAACATTTGCGAGCTTCGACTGACCATATGCAGATAGACTATTGTACCTGTACATTTTGGAAAAAAAAAAAGAATAAATTTTTTTTTTATGTTCTGTGAATAAAGAAAAATTAACACTAGTGTGGATTACAACTATTACTCAGTAAAGAAAAATTCTCTCAGTTTGCGAGAAAGGGCAATAGTTTGTGGAAGAAAAGAACAGCAAACACCTAAGCAAGTTTTCTTCAAATGGTATTCCAAAACTGAAATGCTCTCATTGAGATCAAGAAGAGCACCATTTTTGCAGAAGAACTTGAAGATTATGAGGACTTAGGTTTGACTAGAATTTGCCTCATGCCAATCTTTTTTGGGTCTTTGCATTAAATGTTCTCAAAGTCCAACTCAATTTTGTTAAATATTTAATAAGATACTTCTTGACCCTAACAATAAAATCATCTTTGAATAAGAAGGTGGAGAAGTGATGCAATTGTGGCCGCATTAAGGTGGCTATACCCTGATGGATCATTAATTTTAGTAAAACGAATCCCCTCTGGATAAGAGAATTTGTGACGACGTGATGAAACATTCACAATCCTTCCTTCTTTCCTACTTTCAGTTGCTGTCTTTTCAATGGTGTCCATCAGCAAATTTGTCAGAAGAAAGTGACCTACAAGGGCATAAAAAAAGCAGCAGGTACTCCAATCACATCAATTATCTCTAAAGATTAAACAGGAGATTTCATAATGACTTTCAGGTACTGCAAATTTTTATCTTCCTCTTAATCATCTGAGTGAACTAATAATAAAACTTCAGCATTTCTGTCCTAGTCATAGAAGAATGCATTAAAAATAATTTACTTTTCATACTACAAAAATTAGGAGCTGCATGGCAAGTTTCCCAATGATATTATTGCCTCATATCATGTCTCCCTTTTTTATAGCATATAAGTCACTGTATCTCACCAATGTGGTTTGTTGCAAATTGAAGTTCTATATTGTCTTTGGAAAGCATGAATGGAGTTGCCATGATTCCTGCATTGTTACTGACAAATGAGAACTTTCAGTGAATGTTTCTGCTGGAGTTTTTCCAAGCAGAAAATGAAAAGCGCTCACGCACGTGTTTGTGAGGGAGGGAAGATTACATGTACATAGAATTATGTCTAAAAAAATAAAACGACATAGGTAATTCTTGGTCAATTAACTTACACGAGAATGTTCAGAGGAAGATTCAAGGTTTTGAACTCTTCTGCAAATTTTCGTACTGATGCCAATGAACTTAGATCCAATTCTAAGGCCTGAATTTGCGCACTGGGATTTTCCTTCAATATTGCTTCTTTAACCTCCCCGCCTGCTTTCATGTTCCTAACTCCCATAATTACATGAACACTACGTAATGCAAGGACACGTGCCGTTTCAGAGCCAATGCCACTTGATGCCCCTGCAGCAGCAATGAATGAAGAACAATCAGTTTTTGCCGAAAAAAAGGGATTCAGCTCCACCAAATGCCACAATGTTAAAAAGAATGCATATAACAAGCTCATTTCACCACTGTCCATCCTTCTCAATCAACCACATTTGACCATCTTATCATCATTGAGGTTTTCATTTCATCCTAAGCCAGAGTTCAACAAAGAACTATAGATATCACAGGCAAATAGAATATAAGCATTTGTACATGCACAAACTGCTTCAAATTCATTCAACAAGCATCCATTTTTTCTCATCCATCCTTTCACTTTCTCTTAGAAAAATAAGAGAGCTAAACATCAACCCTTAAAGTAGCAATTCAGTTGTCCCTTTAGAAAACTCAAAGAAAATGTTCCAATCTCATTCATGTGCCAGATATAAATCTGCAGCATAAAGGGCTTCAGTTCAGTTGTTATACAACTCCACTTAGTTAAAATCGAGTCAAACTTGTACATTTTGCAACTTGAGTCGAGCATTTCACAGATGCAAAAGCCACAAATAAGTAAGTGAATAAACTGGGATACTTTCTGATAACAAGAAGAACAGAGCCTGGGATCCCACGACCAAACTGCAGATGTTCCTATCTCTCGATCCCAGCACCTCAGCACGAAGATGCACGGATCCCATTATCTGACACCAAGACACGTGAAGAATGTTCCGATCCCTCGATCCTATCATTGTCCTACCGAGATCTTAAATCTTGTGATCCTTATACAAGGACATGATAGGATACTCTGATCCTACGATTTGACTCAGAAGACCCGATCCCGCGATCTCAACATCTAGTACATGAAACGACGTTATTCTCATAACTTAAGAAGCCTTAGGCCCTTGTGGAGGAAAAAAACACTGTATAGCGGCAGTGCGTGGGATAGAGCGTTAAAATGACAGGAAATGAGCATTAAATGTGTGTGCGGCTCAAGCACGGCGCATGATGGCTCACGTAAACTGTAGGCTAGCAATCATGCTCTGACAAAGCCGGCTTAAGCCATATTGTGCTAGAAGATGATAAGACACATGACGTGCGAATAGATTATAAAAACCATAGAAGAGATGCACTAGAGACAAGTTAACTCTTATACTTTTCTAGCTACACTTATTCATTAGTTTTTCTTCCTCCTACTAACTTAAGCATCGGAATAACTTTGCCAAAGGACTCTAGCCAAGTCTCTTTGCCTCAGCCTTGCAGGAACACGGAGCTAGGAAAATTAAAAGATATCACTTTCCAACAAGTATATCCATGTGTGTGTGTGTACATGAAATTATCAATTTCGGGCGCACAAACAAACTCTAGCTTTCAAGGTAAGGTTATTAAGGATCTTGCCCCAAAAACCTCCAAATTTCGTGTCCGAATAAAGAATAATGTCAATCCAATCCTTTCAATTTCATCAATCAATAACAGAACTTTCAAGCCCAAAAAAGAAAAGGGAAAAACAAAAACCCGAAACATAGCTATAGAAAATAACTGTTAAAAATTCTCCACTTCATTCAATTACAAGTGACTCATGCATAAAAATTCTCCACTTCATCCAATTACTCGCGGCTTATGCATAAGACCAAGTATTTTCTGTAATTTCATGCGCCCAAATTGAAAAAATAGAAATCAAGTAATCAGCTAAAGACATCAAAAGCATGAAAATAAACACAATAATATTGTTCTGTTCTCAAGTTGCTTCCTTTTCACCATAGGTAAAGTAAGAAATAGAAAAAGAGGACCTGTGACAATGGCAGTTAGACCAGACCCATTAATCCCCTGCGTCACTTCTTCTGCAGTGGAAGAAGACGAGAACCCAGATGGTCCTTTCCCACCAAAGAGCCACATTCTCTTAACTCATAAACGAAGCTCGTTCGCGCAAATTATACTGTGGACTTCAAGTGTATGAAACATTAGCCATCAGACAGAGATAGTGGCAATTTATAAATAAAATAAATTAATATACAATCATAATTTTATAAATATTTATCTTCAAATATTATTTTATTGAAAAATATGCACTAATTTATTACTATAAAAATTTAATAAATTAATATAATATTTATTAAATTAAATACATAATACATTTTGGTCTCTCCATAAATGGAAAACGTTAAAAATATAAGGAAATTTACCAAAATGACAAAAAATAGATACTTATTTGCATTTTTACCGAATTTTAAAATTTTTTTCAATTTTACCGAAAACAACTTTAAAAAATTGCAACATTATTGAAATTTTAAAATCACTCCAAAATATATATAGACGGTATATTTTCGATATACCTTGTGGATATCTTGGTTTAACTTTCACTAATAATAAAAAAAATAGAACAAGAAGAATTAATTATTAAAGAATAAGAAAAATAATAAAATTCAATTAAAATTCAAAATATCACAAATTCTCAAACAAAAGAGTTTGGTATACCTTAGAGATACCTTTGAAAATTACATGGGAATACATGTGTCAGCAACAGGACTGTATAGGCACGCTAGCTTGCCAATCGCTGCCTCGCATGTAGGACTGGCTGCTGTTGCCTAGGCATCGACGAAGATGAATGGGCATGCTGGCCTGCCAACAGCAGCACTAGCTTGTAGGCCTAGCGTTTGCTGCCTAGCTTCATAGGCACGCTGGCCTGCCAGTTGCTGCCTCTCGTGCAAGACTAGCTATCCTTGTCTGGGTAGGGATATTTTGGAAATATCTTAATTCAACCACACATAAAATCCAACAGAAAACCATTCAAAACATCATAAATTTTCAAACAAAAGTTTAGTATACCTTGAATATACCTTAGAAATATCTTGTGTATATTTTTAGAAATTTTATTGGAATACCTTATGAATTCTCAAAGAATTGCCTACGAGGAATTTTCTGGGTATACCTTGAGTATATATTAAGGATACTTTGGATATATCTTTGGGAATTCCATAAGAATACATCAAGTATACTTTGGGAATTCTCTAGGAGGAATTTCCAGAGTATATCTTTGATAATTCTATGAGAATATCTCTCATATACCTTAGGGATATCTTGGTAATTTTTACCAAAAGAAAAAAAAAATTAATAACACAGACAAATCTTAATTGAAAAGCAATTAGTCAATTAAATGGATCACTTGAACGTTGTTAAGAGAAAATGCAGTGGTTGAAAAAAAGAAAAGAAAAAAAATGGATCACAGTCAATTAAATTCAAACACGCAAACAAATCGTTGTTGTCGAATATCGATATCGTTGTCGTCGATCACCATTTTAGCAGCCGGATACCGTTGTCGTTATAATTGCAACAACTTCTTCTACCTACAAATGTTGTTGCTGTTGTAATATTTCAGGTAGGGCAAGAGGTTGAAGAAATTCTCTAGAAGGAATTTCATGGATATATCTTGGGAATACATTTGGTATACCTTTGGAAATTCCATGAGAATATCTCCAGTATATTTTGGAAAATTTTTACAAAATAAAAAATAAAAAAATACAAGCATTGTAAAAAGCAATTAATCAACTAAATGAATCACTTGAGCGATGTTAAGAGAAAATACAGTGGTAAGATAAGGAAAAAAATTGTATCACAGTAAATTAAAATCAAACGCGTAGACAAATCGTTGTCGTCGAATACCGATATCGTTACCATCAAACACCATCCGTTGCCGTTATCATTACAACAATTTTTTTTACCTACAAATATCGTTATTGTCATGATATCTCAGGTAGGGTAAGAGATTAAAAAAAAAAGACAAAAAACAAACAAAACATCGAAAGAAAATAAACATAAAAGAAATTGATTTCGATAAAAATGAAAAAAAAAATACCTGTAATTTTAAAAAAAGAAGTTAAAAATCAGTAACCGGCGAAAACTCATCTATGTTCTATTCATGATCAACCAAACTAATATGTCCTAAAGCTTAATGTTGCCGAAATTTAATCAAATATCAAACTGAATTGATAATTGGATTATTGGGTTACGGCGTAATTAAATTAAAAATTTTAATTTTTTTTATAGATATTTATAAAAAATGATAAAATTATAAGACAACAAATTTTGTGACATCACATGAAAAAATGTTGATATTCCATGAAGTAATAATGGAATTGAGGAAAAAATTGAAAATATAGCAAATTTTCAATACATCAATTCGTTGCTAGCCATGAAATTATAATATCTTGCCTCCTAGGGAAAAATACAAACTTACATATACAGTTGCTCTATAGCTAGTCAAATTGCATTAAAACTTCAATTTATACACACAACAAAGAGATGGAATATATCATGACAACACTGGATAATACCAAGTCCATTTATAGATCAATTTGATCATACTCTGTCGTCATACATGATATGATAAAAAGTATGATTAGAGTAGTCTATGAATACTTGATATGGGCAAGAAAAATTGTTTCGTATATTCTCAGTTTAAGTACTTTTTCAGGTGCACAATGTGTGTAATAATGGTAGTTTTTAGTTATGAAATCATTTGTTAACAAGGTCCATGCTGAAATCCCAGAGTTTCTTAGCCAAATCCTCATCTTTGGCCTGCCAACTTGCTTCGCCTATGTTACTGTTAACAAAATATGCACCAGTTATCCCCTGAACTTGTGGGTGTAATGCCACATAGCATGTGGTTGCTGCTCCCTACATTCAAGTTACGAAACAAATGTTCTAAATTAGGGACAGATTCTTCTACCAAAGAAAGCAAAGAGAACTTGCATTCGTAGAAGCATTGCTTGTGCTTTTTGCATTGTTTTTAGAAAATGTCAATAAAATTGTTCAGGTGAAAAGCAAGAATAGTAAGTGCTGATTCTCCTTTTTGCCTGTGTAAGAGTATGAATCAGAATCAATCTTGATATATTATCATTCGTTGTATCGAACATGGCTCACCTGCTGGACATTTTTAAGCAAAGCACCAGCAAGCAGCTTAATGAGGCCTGTCCAAAACACTTATCAGAACAAGATCATGAAAGAAAGCAATTTTAGCAAAATATCAGCTAGCTATCTGTAAGTAATATTTCAGAGAATGGAATTCTTCATCTGGATGTTTTTATTTATGTTACTAAGCAAATTTCAGCCGAATAATGCAAGAGATTCAAAAAGGTAAGCTAGAATCCGTGAAACAAAACCCAACAAATATTCTAGTCATAGGAGACTATAGCCATTACCAGTAGCAAAGCCGCTTGGATGAAAAAGATTGGTGGGTACCATTCCAGGATGAAGTGAATTTGCAGTTACGTTTACCCCATCATCCTAGTCAAAGAAACAACATCAAGAATCTTCACCAATCAATGTAGAAGAAGAGAAATTCAAATACCTTTAAACGTCTTGCAAGCTCGTTAGCATGCAGAACATTAGCAAGCTTTGACTGGCAATATGCTAGAATTCTATTGTACCTGTAGAAGACAAAGAAGTTCATTCTATAGCATCAACACATACTATCTCTAAGTGCCATAAACTGATGATATGTTTCTAAATTTTGGTTGTATTGCATTGTGTTACCTCGAAGGATCATTAATTTTATCAAATTGAATTCCTCCACAATATGAGATTCGGTGAGCATCTGAGGAGACATTTACAATTCTTCCTTCCCTTTTACTTTTATGTGCCGTTTTTTTCATGGTTTCCAACAATAGATTTGTCAAAAGAAAATGACCTGCAAACATAGAAAGAACTTCATCATTCCCATTTTCTAGAGACCCAACATATATAACACCATTATTTCGCAGGGCAATCATCATATGAGCAAAACCGATGACATTTTCTGGATATTTATTCTTTTAATATAATTCAGAAGCAAGAAAAAAAAAAGCATTCCCCAAACTTAAGCTGCCTGGGGAAAAGGCCAAATTTTGCTGTGAAAATTACAGACAATTTTCTGTACAAAGTTGTAGTACTAGGCAAGAAAAGAAAAAAAATGTTTATACATATCTGCAATATACCTAAGTGATTTGTGGCAAAATGTTGTTCTATGCTGTCTTTAGAAAGCATGAATTGGCCCGTAGCAACACCTGCATTATTACTTGCAGCAATAAACAAAATAGAAACAAGTATCAGCTGGCTCAAGTATTTTTAATCCAATATTTGGACGGATTACTATTATCAATTTGCCTTTTTGATTTTGCACTGATTGCAAAATTCAATGGTAAAATTTTAATAGAAATTCGTAGTTAAGGATTTTGAAAAAAACAAAGGAAAAAAAGTATAATTTATAACTAAATTGGGAAAATTGATCGCACAAACAAAATTTCCTAGAATAATTAGAGCAAATGCAAGTGACGGTATATATAAGCATTGTAAATTGAAATCATACATAAGAATATTAAGAGGTAGACCAGTGGAATTGAAATTGGAAGCAAAATTCGTGACAGAAGCCATGGAACTGAGATCCAACTCCAAGGCATCAACTTTGGCAGTAGGAATCTCCTCAACTATAGCTGCTTTAACATCCGCAGCAGCAACCATATTCCTGGCCCCCATAACCACATGAACACCACGCAACGCAAGAACCCGTGCCGTTTCGGCACCAATACCACTAGTTGCTCCTGTCAGAGCAGGAAACAAACCAAAGAAATCAAATTCAATTGTTAAAAGCAAGAAAACCAGTGAGCATATATAAAAACCTGTAACAACAGCAGTCAGAGAAGAGCCATCAATTCCTTGGGTTACTTGTTCAGCTGTAGAAGAAGCAGAGAACCCAGATGCTCCTTCCCTCCTAAAGAACCACCACATTATCTCCCTTTCTCTTTCACCGCTTTAATTGGAAATATTTTCCAGAAATAATAAAACTTTTGATTCCGTTCCATGTTTTTCTTGCCCGACAGAGAACTCCATATCCACATTTGGGTGAGGCTTTGAAATGGAATTGCGGAAGATGTGGCAATTGCAAATGCATGAATGCTGTGATTGCTTGAAAGCTTGCAAATGTTTTCAAATAAATAAAAAATTTATGTGGGTACTATTTTTGTTATTTTATAATAATTATAATTATTAATAATGAATATAATATATTAAAATATTAATTAGATTTTATAAAATAAAATTGATATGAATTATAGAGATAAAATGTATTTGACAGTGTTATTAAAATTTTACTTATGTAACAATGGAATTCATAGTTTACAATTACTATCTAATTGCATGGATGATGATACTCTAATAATTTAAACTATTATTTGTAAACCAAAAAAAATTCCTTGAATTTTTATTTTGATAAATGGATTAAAATTTATTAAACCATTTAATAAGATGCCGATATGGATTTTGTACCTCAGCAAAAAAAAAAAAAAATTTCGCATGTAAATGCTATTTATACAAAATAGAGCTCATAAAAATTTTGTATATTTTTTATCACTTTTTTTTCATTTTTTTCAAACTAAATATAGTCAAATATTTCATTAAATGTTGAAATTTTTTTATAAAATCTATTTTGTACATGTAACATTTATATGTAGACTTTTTTTTACTGACGCGAAAAGTCTATATTAACATTTGTTAAATAATTTAATAAATTTTTATAATAGATACTTTTATATTAAAAAAATTAAAATTTAAAGAATTCTTTATTATAAATGATATTTTAAATAATGAATTATTATAAATTATATAGTTAAAATATTATCCATATAATTCACCCCAAAATGTTCCAATTATTAAATGTTGGATCTCAGTCCATAAGTATTATGGACAAAGACCCATCACATTTGTAAGGAGCGGTGATAATTTTGTAAATAGATCAAATTTACATATCTATCAATTATACGGTGACATTTTTGTAAATATTTATCATCTGTCATTAAATAAAAATTTATTAATTTATTGAAAAAAACTTATTAAAAAATATTCATTACAAATAAAGTAAAAATTCATTAGTTTATTGAGAATGTTCATTACGAATAGACTAAAAATATTCATTATAAATGAATTAAATGTTCATTAGTTAATTGAAAAATGTTCATTACAAATAAAGTAAAATGTTATTAGTTTATTGAAAAATTTTATTAGTTTATTGAAAAAGATTTATTAAGAATAAATTAAAGATCCATTAGTTTATTAAAAAAATTCATTAAAAAAAGTTAATTTAAGAATAAAGTAAAAATTTATTACGAATAAACTGAAAAGATTCATTTTGAAATAAATTAAATGTTCATTAGTTTATTAAAAAATAATCATTAGTTTATTAATAAAAATTTATTTTTTTATATTAATACAAGTTCATTTTATTTATCTATATACTTAATTTAATTGATATTTTTTTATGTTTTTATTTGTAGGTATGATTTTTTATTTCATTAATTCATCTTATTTGTAGGTATGAATTTTTATTTCATTAATACAAGTTCATTTTATTTCTCTATATTTTTATATGTTTTCATTTCATTAATTCATCTTCAAAAAAAACTAAAAACATAATAAAAAATCAAAATAAAATACACCAGAAAAACAACAAATCAAAATAAATAGCATTGAAAATACAAAATAACTGTTGATTTTATTTTAAAAAAATGAACATTTATCAATAAATTAATAAATTCTTATTAATAAACATATATTAATAAATAAATTTATGTAAATTTATCTCATTTATAAAATTATTATTAATGTTAACCGTCCACGGCATAATTTGCAAAAATGTTCAAGCACGGGATTTATAGACAATGCGAAGTGCGCCCAAAACCAAACCAGCCCAACTCAAAAGTTTCTGTACGTCGTCGTTGATGGGAATGATGATTATACTAACTAATACCATAATAATTAATAATTTTTGCATACTTATTGGTTAAATGATAATTGTAAATGTATTATAATGGCTATGGCTTGATGAATCAATTCTTATATTACTAGATATTTATTTATTAAATAATAATTATTAATATTATTAAAAACATAATTTCTCATGAATTTAACAATTGCACATGTTTATTTATTTCTTCAAGCACAATTATTAAGTTTATATGAATATCCAACAACACACCCCAATGTTCTTAAGTCACTCACAGAGAATTTACTTGTTCATATTAAAGATATACAAGTTGTGAAGTTGTGACTATTATATGCATAAAACTTCATAATATACTCTCTTCTTTTGCTCAACAATCCATACACCCATCATCTATATATAAAATGATTACAGTTTCTGTACTGAATCATTCACTTAACCAACTTCATGCTAAAATCCCACAGTTTCTTAGCCAATTCAGCATCCCTGCCCTGTGCAGATGCTCGGCTCAAGTTACTGTCTGAAAAATATTCACCACTTACGCCCTTTTCTTGCGGATGCAATGCCGCATAGCATGTTGTTGCTGCACCCTGCAAGCAAATAAATATGCCTTCATCTAATGCTACTAAACTCTGCAGTAGGGAAATTATATAGTTCACAGGTCTATTTCTCACCTGCTCAACATTTTTAAAAACAAATCTACCGAGCACATCAACGAGGCCTGAATTACACAAGTATATTTAATTAATGGTTGTACGTGACAAGCTAGGAAGAACCCCAACAAGTGCTAAAGCTACCAAATACTGCAGACTTAATTTGCTCAAGCTTTTGACAGTTACAGCAAATTACGTATAGAATTGCCTCAGAAAATATCAACTGAAAGAATAAAGTGTCCAGTAATTACCATTGAGGACGCCCATATGACGGAAAAGATTGGTGACGATTGATCCAGGATGAAGTGAATTAGCAGTTATATTGACCCCATCTTCCTGCTTATTATAGCAATGAAACATTATAAAGCATTCTACTCAACATAACAAGACTACTATAGTACAGTCATATATAATGATTTGTATCTGCACATAATCTCATGTGGTTGGAGTCTTGCTTGTGAACATCTTTAAATGCTATTAGAAAATTGATGCAGCATCATCAGAAAGACAGTTTTTCACATTAAAACATAAAAACTCACTCAGCAAATAATATATATATATATATATATATATATATATATATATGCACTTTCAATCAAATTTCTGAGAGGAAAAATGGAACAGAAGAAATAGTTTCTGGCATGCTTTTTTGCACAGCATTTAAGTTTGTGAAACATTATTTATAAATGAAATAAATTAACTCAGTTAACTGCTGCTTCAAACTTCTCAATATTCTCTAAAGATGATGTCAATAATCCCTTTAAAATTATCTGTCCAGAAGTATACCTTTAAACGTCGAGCAAGCTCATTAGCATGCAAAACATTAGCAAGCTTTGATTGACCATAGGCAAGATAGCTTTTGTACCTGTATAAAAACAAGTCTAAACACAATCAAGTCCACCACTAATGGAGAATTCAGATAAGCATGGAATGGTTATTATGCAACCATCTGCCCATATTGCTTTTAGAGGTATGGATACTAATTTTCCCAGAGAAAACTTTAGCTGCCTACCTTTTGTTCCCCCTGGTCTGTGGTAGAATATTACAAATCATGAAATTCGAGAATTCAAAGATTCAAAATTTCAGATCCCTATGCATGTAAGACATTAAATGTCTTTATTTTATCAAATATATTCCATAATTCCCTAAAATTCTTCAAAGTTGTCCGAACTCCGAATTATTCATAATAAGAAACTGTCTACAATTGAAAAGGTCAAAAAGTCATTTTGAGTTTTAAATCTGCCTTCAGTTGAACTAACAATAAGAATAACCTTTTGTGTCAAGAAGTTGAAATTAAGAGGAGGAAAATGGCAAAACTGTGCGTCACAAAACCTCTGTACCAAGCATGAAGAATTGCAACATCAATGTCTAGAAATAGGAGGCACCAAAAGGCCCTGGTCTATGTCCAAGAAGAAGAAACATTTCTCAAAAATCAGGAATACTGTAGACCTGAAACATCAATGAGAAATTAAATACAATTCAATTGTGATAATATTACCTTGACTGATCATTAATTTTATTAAAACGAATTCCTTCAGGATAGGTGAAACGGTGAGCTACCGATGAGACATTGACAATTCTCCCTTCTCTGTTGCTATTACGTGCTGTTTTCGTCATGATGTCCAACAACAGATTTGTTAAAAGAAAATGACCTGCAAAAGCCCTATAATAATTAGGACTGACCTTTTTCTGGGAACAATGACCGGTTTAAAAGGACTGATAACTGCCACTAAATTTATTGTAGAAAAGCAGATGGAAAACTGGAGCAATAAATGAGCCACATTAAAAGCCGAAACATCACCTTTGTCCTGATTTTTTTTAAAGAAAAAAAAAAAAAAGGTTAGCACCCATAAGTCCAACAATAGTATTGGTGCTTGATGAGGGGCTGTAGAAAGCTAAATCACACCAAACACCATTGCAAGTCATTGATATCTTAACATTTAGAAATAATTTTCACTAACATGTCCAGAGAAAAAATAAAAAGAAAATGACTTAAAGACTGCGCTTGAAGCAAGTACCAACTGCAGGATGAGTTATAATGTGACGTACCTATGTGGTTTGTTGCAAATTGTAGTTCTATGTTGTCTTTGGAAAGTGTGAAGGGGGTTGCCATAACTCCTGCATTGTTACTTTACAATAGAGAAGGAAAATAAAAGGTGTCACTCCTTGCTCTACAATTCGTTTAAACTAAGCAAGACCACCATGACAAATATGCATTTTAACATAGATGAAAGATTTAGACAACCATGCGACCAATCATGAATTTCATCCATAGTCAATGCATATATTGTATGATATCCTCGGCTATTCTTACATTAGGATGTTCAACGGAAGACCAGAGGAATTGAAGTCTGATGCAAACTTCTTCACAGATTCCATTGAACTAAGGTCCAATTCCATGGCTTCAACTTTGGCTGTGGGTATATCCTTCACAATAGCTTCCTTGACATCTCTTCCAGCAGTGACATTTCTGACTGCCATTATTACATGGACACCACGTAATGCAAGTACCCGTGTAGTCTCGGAGCCAACACCACTAGATGCTCCTAAAGTCACATAATATAGTGCCAGTAGTCAGTAACTGCAATAAATTAATGCGACGCTAAAAACAATCTGTGTTTCAAACCTACCACTTACGACTTGTCCAAAATCAACAACAAAATCATAATTAGATCATAAAGCAGATAGATTCTATCCAAATATAGTAATAAATTCCAGAAAGTTGAAAATGAATACACAAAAAGGTGCAGTTCCTAGCAGAGTTCAGAAAGATGGATCCAAAAATTTGCTGTGTGAATATATATACAGATATATGGAACAGATGCAATAACAAAACCAGAGTTCAAAATCAGTTTTTTATTTTCCCATACGATTGAATACCACAGCAGAAATAAGACCCAAATCATAATTTGTGCAAAAAAAATAGAAAATCAAAACTTGGAAGATAAAAAACGATGCAGACGATAAATATAAAGCATGGACCTGTAACAATGGCGGTAAGACCAGACCCATCAATCCCTTGCGTAACTTGCTCAGCTGTAGAAGATGACGAGAACCCAGATGGCCCTTTCCAGCTAAAGAACCCCATTCTCTATCTACAGAGTCGAAATAAGAAAAAAATCGACTGTTGCATAAAATATACAGCAACTGTGTAGTCTACTTGGTGAAATCCATGTTGGCCAACGGTCCCGTTATAGAATTATATAGCTCGAGATCACCAGTGCAGGATTGTCAGCGCAAGATAGTAATGCTATTCAATTTAATTGCGAATTTAAGGATGATGTATATACATATTACCTTAAACCATATCTAGATGGGAGACTGACCTCTGTGGCTCTTATATGATCTCCTATCCATATTGAGTGCATGATTTTTCAGTCACTGTGAAAACCAACTGGCAACAAACAAACAAAATAAATAAAATTTTTAAGATAACAAATTCTTCCGATATAACTATAAATATCGAATTTAATTCTTAAAAATATAATAACTTTAAAATTTTGCTGCCACTGTTCAGAATCTTATTCAAGACGAATATAACTCAATATATATATATATATACTTCACACTAAAGAAATAAATTAAATTATTAATAATAAAACTGGATAATTTTTTATTTATTATTAATAAGATAATAAATTATTAATATTTAGGGATTTCTAAGATTTTCAGGCTGAATGGGCCCAAAATTCAAAAATTAGGCCATTGTCTATATGGGCCAAAGTGATCAAAGGAGCCCAAGAGGCAATGGCCGACTGCAGGTCCCGTCCGGGGATCCCAAATCCAAGAATGAATAATCGCCGTCCAAACCCTAACTACCAGCACCAGCGATGACAGCTTCATTCCGACAGAAGTCACGTGCGGAACTCAACAGAACAGCAGACACGTTATCGAAAGAGAGAGGAGAACACAGAAACAGAAAACAGAAACATAAACAGAAGAAGGGAAAAAGAAGAAGAAGAGGCTCTTAAAAACCCTAACACCGGTCCTTCTTGTCTCCGTTCTCACTGACATTTCTTCTAATTTCATTGTTGGTTTCTTTTCAGCCTTTATTTTAAGGTATGCAAAACCCTATTCACCTATATATGTCTCTGTTTTTCAATTTCTATGCATTTGTAGAGTTTGTGTAGAAGAGATTTCAGTTCAATCAATAAATGGATGTTAATGCCCTAAAAGTTTGCGGTTCATTACAATTCAAGCTTGTTTGGAAGGAAATTGCATTCCATTTCTCGTCTTTATCTAATTATTGATAATTACATCAATTAAAATCTGCTTCCTTTTGCTCGTTTTCGAGTTTCATTTATGTATTAGTTTTACATATGGAATATACTAAAAACATATTTTGAATATTTTTTATTTAACTGACCGATTTTTTTTAATTTTTTTTCAAATTGCTTTTCCGACTCCATCCCAAACAGCATTTTAGTAATTTAGGGAAAATAATTTATTTAAGATTTTTCTGTAACTAAACGAGTTTAAGCAGACAGGCCATTAACAGAGTAATTCATTCCCGGTGCCTGTAGTAGACTTGAAATTGGGAGATTAGCATATTTTATTTACTTTTTTGAAGTCATTCTAGCTGCAGTGGAATAGATTCTATTTTGGGAGTGGAAAACTACTATCTCATAGGAAACAAAAAGCCCCACTTTTATCCTCATTTTGAATGGCAAATATTTGTCAGAACATGGAGTGTGAATCAAACCCATGTTTGAATTGAAAATGAGATATTGGTGCGAATTTTTTTATTATCTTGGATTCATATTTGAAAGAGGTTGAAAATACGTTACGTTGAAAATTGATTGTTTTCCCCTTTGTCAGTTGTGTTCCAGAAATGATGTTGCATGTGGTCAGGAAATGTGAAATGGAGGGATTTGGTTTTTGGTTGTTGTTGTTAGTACTTTTTTTTTCTTCTTTAAAAGTTTAACGTACGTGCATGGGTTTCAAATTATCTATGCATGTTATGGTTGATTAGTTTCATGAATAGGATGAGAAGTTATTTGAGAATGAACTCAAGATGTTTTAAAATGAGTTGAAATTTCAATACATGGTTGACGATTTCCCTTCCCTTTTGCTTGTCCAAATTTCCATTTATATGATTTAAAACAGAAGCTTAAAGCAAGTTCTTAGATTTCAAATTTGCTATTCAGGAGAAGCCATTTAGAATTTTGGACCAAACACTTGGCTATCCATTTTGTCTTTGGAATCTTACAGATTTACATCATGTCAGTTGAGCTGTCAATTATGTATTGAGTGAGTGCTTGGACATCAGTGGAGCCACTTGATCATGAAGAAGAACATGATCAATTTATTCATTATTATGATTCATATTATGTTTGTGGCATTCTCTCGTTTGATATTCTCTTTTTAAAGAGGACAAGTTGCCATTGTCAATTTGTGGTATAGAAGTCATCTTGTTCTGTAGATAGGCTTCTGTAACTTGGAATTTCTATTTTCTTCTTCTCTCTTCCCATTTTCTTTTGTTCTTTTTTTTCATTACTTGGTAAAACTTTTGAAGATCAGATCGAGAATTATGGAGAAGTTTGATTTTTGATAAAAATTACATACTTGTGTATCTTTGGTATTTTGTATGATGTCTTAATTTGCACATTGCCCTTTTGTAGAGTGACTAGATCTGAGGAAGCTTTTGTGATAAGAATGCTGACACACGTGTCATCAGGATATGATAAAGTGTCAGTTTGGGAAGCATTCATAAAGAGTTTATACACCAACAAAGTGGACCTTTTGAACAAGAGGCAAATTTTATATCCATTGTTTCTTCCTTGTTTTTGAAACCATAAGTTCAAGGTTGTTCAGTTTTGAGACACTCCTAATTAGTTGTCGGTCATCATCAGATGTCAGAAGGCAGTGTGGCTGTAGTGAAACCTGAGGTATTTTCTGTGTGTAGTAATATGTTACTAATATCATATCTTTTATTCTATTTGAAATTAATTGCATGGACATAAATCTTGAAATTGCTGGTTGTCATAGATTTATGTATCTCGTGGAGAATTTGTTGGTCCAGGAATAGTTTGATTATGGTTTAACTATTAAACAAGTTCAAAATTATGATCATGACTGTGTACAGGTTTTTTAGTAGTTGGTCTCTCACTTTCTCATGTAAGTTGGTGAGAGGGAATATTGTGGCATTATGTTTCTGAAATGAGCATGTCCAGCACTAAAATTAACTTACTGTAGTCTTCAATTGTTTTCCTTTTAGCTTTAGCATTCAAAACACTTGGTCCTCACTTAATGCTTGTCTTTCAGATGAAGTCTTACATTTGGCTCCAAACTGCTGATGGTTCAATCCAACAAGTTGAAGAAGAGGTTGCCATGTTTTGCCCCATGATATGCCAAGAAATTCTTCAAACAGGAATGGGTTCTTCCAAAAACTATGCTATATCACTTCCTCATCGGGTGAATCCTGCTATCTTGGGCTTAATACTTGATTATTGTCGGTTTCATCAAGTACCTGGTCGCTCCAATAAGGTTAGATCTACTGCAACTATTGCCATATATTCTTGTTGGGGGTGGGGGAAGTGAATGGGTGAATGTAATAATATAGCTTGCAAATGATCTATCTGGTTGTTAATGCTTATTTATAATGCTTATTCTTTTGTTTAGGAGCGCAAAATTTTTGATGAAAAATTTATTCGAATGGATACAAAAAGATTATGTGAGTTGACATCTGCTGCTGACAGCCTTCAATTAAAGCCTTTGGTTGATCTTACCAGCTGTGCACTTGCTCGAATTATTGAAGGGAAAACTCCTGAGGAAATACGTGATACTTTTCATTTACCTGATGACCTTACAGAGGTTTGCACTAAAGAATTCAAGCTTCCAATGTTTAGCCTGTGCTTGTGCTTCTTGACAGAGATCTAATTGTTTTTTCACAGGAAGAGAAATTAGAGCCCCTCAGAAACATAACTGATGATCTACGCATCAGGCTTCTAAATAGATTATATGCTAGGAAAAGGAAGGAATTGAAAGAGCGAGAAAAAATGAAGGTGGCTACTTATAATTGATCTAGTGTTTTTTAATATTGCAATATTTCCCCCTTATTTTACTTTTATATTTATGAATATCTGATTTATCTAGTATTAGATCCATTAAATATATTGGATTCCTCAAACCTGTATATGTTGCAATAATAGCAAATGAATTTTCTACATGTCAGAATGTTGAGATTGAGGAGGAGCGTGCGGATGAGCGCTCAGTTGATGATCTCCTGTCATTTATAAACGGTGCAGATGGAGGTATGCCTGCAAATACTTATGGCTTTGCTTCACAAAGATGGCAATCTCACTAACTTGATACCGCCTGATAGTTCACCCTGAGCAGATACAGATATACCAGTAACATTTCATGTTCATCACAAGACTCTAGAAATTTTGAGATAGTAGCTGGTCTTACAAATTGGTTTTTCTGTTTTCAATTTTTCTGATTATGATACTCTTTGCAGATTCAAAAGGAAGTAGAAGTAGTAAGAACAAAAAAAAGAATCGGAGAAGAAAAGACCAATCCAAGGAATCTTGTTCAAGTAATGTAAACGAAAACCATAAGAAGGTTGGCATTTTTGTGTGTGTGTGGGTTGTTTGCGGTCATGTATGCTTTCATCCCCACATTCCCCTTGTCTTCTACTTATAGAATCATCTTATTTCAGGAACATTCTTCTACTTGCTGTAATGGGGATGTTAACAATATTTTGGTGGCCTCTCCCAGTAAATCATCAAAATTGCGAGAATCTGGTGCTGCCACTCTTTTGCCTAAGCTTGAATTTAATGAAGCTGACCTGGATGATGATTTAGATCCTGCAATGAAGGAGGAACTTGACAGGTCAGATTGCTGTGCTTGAGACCATGATGATAATAAATTAAAATATGTATTTTGCTATGTTTTGTGAGTTAGGATAATTATTAGCACTATCTGATTCAAAGTTGCATGTCATTATTTATTTATTTATTTATTTTTAACTGATTCAGGGAAGTTGAGGACTTTGCTCGTAGGTTAAATTCAGACTGGCCAGAAAGGATGCAGGAAATTCTTTCTTTGGGTCAAGAAAGAAGGCTAGTACCACTATCCATGATTGAGAATGGTTCTTTACACAGATATTCAGGTAAGTTCTTAGGTTTTCTCTTGTCTCATTGTGCTCCTCTTTCGTCCTTGTCTCTGGCCTTCTTTTCCCACATGTTTGGATTCTTGGGGTTGAAGGTCATATATGCTATATGATTGAATTTAGCGACTTCATGTTATGGTGAGTTGGTAGCGCCCAGTAATTACCATATTGGTTCATATTTGTGCATAATTGTGCGCAAGGAGATAGAGTGCACATGCATCTCTTGGTCCAAAGGGCTTGGGCATCTTTCCATATCCAAAGTTTATTTAATCCATTGGTTGATGATGCAATGCATTTGATGCTGTTCTGGATTTGTAAACAGGTTTGGATCAGAGATAATATGAGGGTCAAGGATTCCATCCTGAGAACCCTTGGCAACTTCAGTGGTTTGGAGAATATGCTGCCCACAGTTTTACTGCTGTCAGATGCTAGAAGAATTGACACTGACTTATGGCGTGAACTGCATGCGAGTATTTTTGTTTGTTTGACCATCATCAAGTGAGATATTCTTTCTTGGCGTCTTGTATTTTGGAAAAACGTCTAAAATGAAAAATAAGTGTGATTAAGAAGAGACAATTTGAGCACAATTTGCTCATTTGTCTATATCTTATTCTGTTGTTTCTGTTGTTTGTGATTTTCAGCCATTCTCATCACCGAGCTCTTGTACCGTGTGGAAATTTTTTCATTCACATTTCCTTTAAATATCATTTTAGATTCCCCCTCCCTCCCACCCAAGTTTACTGCATTGCTAGCTTATGACTTAATTTACAGAAAACAAATTTTAAAATTTGCACAGAAATTGGTTGAGGATAATCCTCTTTAGAGTCGCATTAAGACAACTTAGTAATTTCATTTTGTGTTTCTTTTGTCATCGTATTTATTTACACAAAAGGGGTTGCTGCTCTGTTGGTTTGCATTGTGGCAAGGAACAGCATTTAGGAATCGATAGGACAGCACTAGAATTTTGATGTCTTGTCTCATGTTTGAGATTGCAAGTTTTCAATTTGTTATGGATTCTATCTTTTTCGACAAAGAAATTAACTATATATATATATATATATTTGGAAAACATTTTTTTTATATACTAATGGGAGAAGGGAACTCGAACTTGAGACCTAAATGCACCTACCCTGAGTGCAACATTTTTCTTTTCTTTGATTCATCGATTTGTTCCGCTTACTCATCTTCTACGTAGATTGTCATATGCCGTACGAGGTTTAATCCTGAGATTGCTGCTCGTAGAAGAGGAAAATAGATACAACATTCGGGGGAAAAAAAAAGATCTGCAGAACTGGGACGTAGCATACAAAAGTATTTAATCTTATTCTGTTGTAGTTTTGGTTTTTTGTTTTTGGGTAACTCCATCACAGTTTATGATAATGTGAGGAACATTTTAATCTTTAACCTTAGAACCACAATAATACTTTTTGAAAGCTCTAGGAAGATAAACAGGCAATAAGAACCCAAAAAGATTGAAGCACCAAAACCCCATATTAGCCAAAGCAAGAGCTCTCCCCACATGCAGCCTTCTCGCAGATCCTTGAAAATCTCCTTCCACCTTGGAAAACTCAGTCATCAACCACTCAGCAATGGTGAATATCCTCTTAGAATTATAGCAAACAGGAACAAAAACACGTATAGGAATTGCAAACCTATCCGAAAAGGCAACTCCTTCCATGAAAACCTGACTTGCTAAAAGAAAGACATGTGGTGCAGCTGCCTTGATCCCTTCTTTATCACCCTCAAATATGCCTTCTAAAATATAAACTACAGGGAGATAGAGGCCAATAATAGCACCACCAAACACATATATGTTCAAAATCTTGCTTTTTGGATCAAAAACTGAGGTGTCTTTTGATGGGCTGGGACAAGGAAAAGCAACTATGGACAAAAAATACATGTAAAGGATGGAAAATATAACGAAAGCAAAGTCTTGAGGGCTCACCATGCCACTTGCAGCAAGAACAATGATAACTGTTAGACAATTTAGTTGGGTGAAGCTGAGAAATGCAGCTTTCTTTGATGGGGTATTATAATGGGATTTTTTCAAGCAAGATTTATCTTCTACCATATGTTCTTGCTCTTGTCCCTTAGGAAGGCTTATGTCGCCACAGGTTGCACCAACCCCGCCTGACATTTTCAAAGATAGATTCTTTTTGGCGTTTCAGGTTATGGGTAGATCAGAAAATTTCGGTTTGGGATTTTATTCAAAGGGGGATAGAATATTGAAGAATAAGAGAGGAAAGTTGAGGAGATGGAGAGAGAGAACTGAGAGAAGATGAGGATAAGAGAGAGAAGGAAAAACAAATGACAGTTTTTCAGGAATTTAAGGTTGAGAGATACGAAACGTGGCAGAACTCCGTGATTCCGTCTCTGTCGGGTTCTCAGAATCTTATCCGTCTCTTTAGAGTATGAGGTTTTTTTTTAGTTCATCAAATTCTCTGCAATTTAAATGCAAAACACCAACATTTTCAGTTTCTTATTTGTATATGAAATTCAAGTATATTTTTTTCTGAGGGAATGAATGGATGATTATGATCGCACACTCAAAATTCACAAGCGTTAGGGGTTCTCCAATAATAATTGTTTAAGCTACATACGCAAGTAAAATATATCAAAGGTTTTAAGCCTAAGATTATCCATTATGCAAACTGAATATATTTGGTAATACAGCCTATCAATTAAGGAATAATCAATCCAATAAGGGCAAAAATATTGCAAAGGAATAATCTTGGTACCTTGCACTTCCTAGAAAACCATATTTATTACAGCAAAAGTTTAGCACCAATTCAGCCAAAAGTGAAGCACTAACAAAATCTGCTGTTAAAACTATTTTTTTTTCCTGACAAAAAGACTTTGCAGAGAGAGAGAGAGAGAGAGAGAGCGAGAAGACTTTCTTCAATTTTCTGACAGAAGACCTTCGGTAAAACTGGAACCTCTGCTAAGAATGTAATGGCAATTAAACTGTGCAAATCTGTATAACAAAGAGAGAGAATTTTTCCTACTACATCTTTATTAGGTGATAGTTCTCTGCTTGGGTATATACTTTAACTTGACACCTTTCTCGGGCTTTGTTCTGAATTTCGCTTTCCCGCCTCCAGCCATTGAAGACTCCTGCACTGCAACATCAACCAACTGATTCTCCGCATTCCCAAGACTGCCTTTGTTAATATCTGATGACTCTGATAAATTTACCAGACCGTCATTTTGAATCTCCATAAGTTCTGAAGAATTTTGGTCGGGAGATAGAACCAATGTGACATGTTCTGCTGCAATAGCCTCCTTCCATCCTGCATGAAATTTACAGTGCGGTAAAAGCTAGGCAGAAGGGATGTACTTAAGGTCGACAGATAGAGATATTGATAGTTCAAAAACTTACGCTCTGCAAGAAATGCTTTTGCTGCTTCACATGAGAACTGCAAGCCTCCTGGCAGCAGACTTTCCTGCATACCTGGAGAACTATTCTCTGCTCCACAATAATTATCATTCGCAGAACACGAACTTGGACCATTCTCACCGTATGGGATATGACCATCACCCTTACAAGCATGCCCATCAGCTTGAGATTCTGTAATGCTGCGTTCAACTAGCCCTTTGATTCCATTTCTACTAATAGGCCTCCAAAGCTTTATTGTTGACCGATTTATGGCACAATGAGAAGAACCAGGTCTGTTATGCTTGTCCTGAACATTGTTTTTTATTGGCATTGGATGCTCTGACAGACAATCTTCTCTAGCTCCATTAAAACTGTTACCCTCCTGTTGGCTGCAGTTTCCAAGTGTAACAGATATAGAACCAATAAGAACCTCATGCTTCTTATTATGATCTGGCTGGTTAATTGCTAGTTTTTGTATTTTATTTTTTGAAATCTCGCCACTATAATCTGATTTAGGTTTTCGGCTCCATTTTCTAGTGCTGTTCATTGCAGAAGCACACATTAAGCCCCTGTGAGTTCCATGCTTCTGCCCTGTGCTAACTTTAGGTGCCTGAGAATTCTGACTTGCATGGAAACCATTTTGCACATGATTCCATTCTGATTTTGGAGAGAAGTGCCACCGAGCAACAGCATGTCTACGGCTATTTCTTTGTAATACCTGCCGTTCAACATTATGACTAGTGCTGGAATCGCTATGTCCACTTCCAGACCCGGTCTGAATTTCCAAATCCACATCTTCATCTGTACTTGGAAGTTGGAGGGGCTCAAGAGTTGAAGAGATGTGATCTGACAGTGCCTCCAGACCATGTATGTCAGAATCAGATGTGTTCAAAGGGTAGGACAAGTCAGCTAAAGGCATGGCCTCTAGCATGTCATCAATCCGCTCCTTAAGATCTGCCTCCTCTCCTTGTCTTTGCTCCTTCACTTTTTGTTCTTTCTGCCTGAGTTTTTTCTGCCTCTTCCTCTCCAAGAGCTCAGCTTGTCTGCAGAAATTTAAAGAGAAGTTAAGGAAAAACAATTAAGATATCTAACTTAAAAGTCTGCACTCTTCCAGATATGCCTATATGTTGAAGAAGAAATGTTAAAGATATAAACACAGATACGAGGCATATCTTAGATTTGTAGATTTCAAGCTACAAAATGATAATTCAACCACAATTCCTAGAAGAATTCAAAAAACAGTTTGTTCTCAGGATATGGCTAGAGTTGATGAGAAAGGTGAGACGTAAGAGGATAAGGCGTCTGAGAATTTCAGGTGTTTTGTATTTCCGGGTGCTTAATGCTTCAGAAAATTTAAGATAAAGATCCTAGTGGGAAGCCTATGCTCTAAAGCTCTTTGAGTACAGGTTGTAGATTTTCTATGCCTACATTCTTCTCTCTCTGTGTGGGTGTTTTCAAGCCCCACACTATTAGACTTATCCCTTATATTTAGTTCAATTAAATGCATTCCATGAAGAAAATACTATCAACCACAGAACTGTCTCAGCTCCTCTTGCTATGCCACCATATATACTACTCTAAAATGAGCAGCTCTAACCCCAAATTCAAATTCATCACAACTAGATTCATCAACAATCAAATTATCACATATGTATTTATGTTCCTCATGACAGAAAATGAATACAAAACAACTCTTTTGATTTGATAGGAAAAGGAATACCAATGTCATAAATATTACCAAAAGCAAACCAAATATAGAATGCACCTTCTCTGGGCGGCTTCTTCCTCTTCCACGAGCAACTTTTGGCATCGTAAAGCTTCAGCATCCTTGTCAGCAAGCCATGCTTTAACCTGAATAGACAAACAAATAGTGACTTAATCATAATGAACACCAATAATTCTCACAGCCCATTTTAGCTATGACCAAGTGTAGTTATCACGATAGATAGCAACTGTGAAGCAATGCTATCAGCACATTTCTGTGCGTGCAATTCAAAAACAATGCCAAATGTACAATAATTTAAAGTATATTGGCCTTAAAAGAATGAAAATGAAAGAAAAGATACCAATTTCTGTTCCACAAGAAAGCTAGTGCAAGCAACTAAGTTCTTCGTTTCAAGACCAATCTTCCCTGCTTCCCCATCAAAAATATACTTTTGCATCGAAACAGCTGTTCCACCAAGGAATGTTTTTTCACTTGCATCATCAAGGACACTGAAAAGTTCCCCAGACGACAAAGGAAACCTGCAAGGCTTAGCTTGGATAATATCCTGAAAAGAATTTTTTAACATCATATAATAGACACAAATAAAGTAAGTGAAAAACAGATAAAAGCTGGAAGACAAAATAATGAACAAAGAAAGGGATGTCACTCTTACCAAAAGGGCAGAACCAGCCCTCAGGCAATATTGTGGCAGGGAAGAGAATCCTGGTTTCCGAATATGTGCTAGCAATGACTTTACAATTGAAGACCCAGGGATTTCCTAATTATGAAATGGACAAAATCGTTTATAAGGTTAATAAGAACATTCATTGCTTATGGACTGAAAATTTATGGTAGAAAGATCAACAATAAATACAGCAATTAACAATGAATACTGCAGTCACCTCAGAATTGAGTGACACAACAATTTGTAGAGCAATTTCTAATCTTAAACGAGATTAACAAACAAAGAGAAAAATGAGATATTCATCTTATATTACCTCGCTGCACTCACCATTCTTTTTCATAAGAAAAAAAAAATTTCCAAATAATTATATAATTGCCAGCTGAACAATTAAAAACAAAGTGGGAATAAGATGCATGATGCAATATATTGCAGCATAAAATAAGTAAAACTGGGGAGAAAAATTACTAATATCCAATATACCAGATATACTATTGAAACTTCTGGTTATTAGTACAAAGATGCAGCAAGGAAAAACATAATACCTCCAGTGACACATCCTTAAATGACAAAATTTCCTTTGCCTCATCCTCAGAGAGCTGAAAAAACACAAGATAATGAACATTATAATGCAAGAGAAAGGCCTCAATCAAACCTCTAAGACAGATATTTACCTTGTCCCAAAAGGCTCCTAATAGATCCCTATTTTTGGCAGAGTCCTGAAAAAATGTAACACATCTTTTACAAGTGGTACTAATTTTAAAAATAATAATAAAGGCAGTTAAGGAAGGAACTACCACTAAATCATATTAATGGCACTGAAAATCTAGCCAGCATCTGTTAATCAAATTTTCAAGTTTTGAAAGCCTTGGAAAGGAGAAAAAAAAGGAACAGCTCCACAAATAGAGATTATACAAGGCAAGATAAAAAGAAAACCTTGTCAGGCTTTTTCAATCGATGGTGCACTCTTATGTGTCTTCTATAATTAATGGATGAACAAAACTCCTGGGAACACTTGTCACACTTTTGCATCTGCACCTTCAAAGGAGTGAGCAAAGGCCAACCAGGGAGATCTGGGAGAAGAAGAGAATAAATCAAATGCATGGGTTCAACTTTGAATAAGGCCAAAACCAATTCCATGAGACAAGACCCACTGACTATGGGTGACATACAATTCCCAGTCCCCATATTAGCCTCTGGAAAGGCAAAAACAGCCTCAGCAATTTCAAGTCACATAAACCGGTAAGAGGCAGTCTTTGTTCCCTTTACAGAATGACCACTATTTCTAAGATGTAGACAATTCCTAACCCCATTAACCCCATACACGTATGGCCAGAGATACATTTTGAAAATAATGTCCAGTCATTTCTATGAGATAGATAGTATTGAATTGTAGGAAAAATAGCAAGTACCTTGCTGGTCTAGAGCATGGAGTAACTGGATCCAATGTACTGGGCTATCACCAGCCCTTGAGAAAGAAAGAAAGGGCTCTTTTCCAATTGCTTGCCTGATAAGCGTGTCTAGGGAATCGTTTCCCTCCTCTGTTTTCATCAAATCTGTATTGTTTGAGGCTTTGAGTTTTGCAACAGGCATTTAGGCACGCAGAAAAGCCAAACTTTGTAACTCACTGAAAGCCACTGTAACAAAGAACAAACTTGACATTAAGATTATCCAAAAAATTTACAAGATGTATAAGACCAAAAAAAAATATATATTATAAGACCCTTCCAATGTAAGGATTTATTGAACTCATGTGGAGATGGAACAAACTTCTAGTAAAGAATAGACAGAGAAGGTAACATAAGGTCTTCAAACTCTGCGTTTTAATCCCACAGACTTTATTTTGCTACCTATCTTTCAATAAGCCTGCCAAAAGATGGAAGTGCCAACATACCTCGATATTGAACCTCACACTGAGCATTGTAAGGGCTCATGTAAAACTTAGTCTTAGTTGTAGCATATTGCATATATATAACAATAGCAGCCTATCTTCATCTCCAAAGACTCAAGCTACCACCAAACTTCTGTTACTTGCCCATGTACATGAAAAATAATAAACACCAGACACTGAATTTTAATTCAGCTCTTTGACTTTCCATGCCAATTTTTTGGAGTAATATTAGAGATTCTCTCTTTTTGTAGGATAAGTTAATAATTTGTCATGCCTACAAACTACAGGAGCTATTCAGAGGGCATATATATCAAACTCTTGATCCTGAATAAAGCATAGATGCACCTAAAGAAACACAAACATTTCCTCGCTCACATTGCGGTATATTGAGGAGTTAGGAAACATGGTAGTATCTACTTATGTAACTAATTTAGCTCTTTGAATTGGAGCAGTAAATGCACAAAGTAAATATATGGCCGTTTTACAGCTTCTATATGGCTCGAAAAAACAATGTATGAAATTGGCTGTCTCAAGAATAATCAACATATTTTCAACAATACTCAACAGTTGTTAACAATTTTACAAGAAATCTAATAGTGATGGAAACTAAGTACCAAATAGTGGCTGAATAATAATAACAAACTTTCCAATACAAACAGATAAAAATAAAATCTTTGTAACCACAACCGAGTCCAGCATTGTTAAATTCCAAAAAGTGCAAAAAAAATAGAAAAAAAATATATACAGAAAGTTTCTAATCTAGCAAATTTAATATGCTACAAACTACATCAAAATAAATTGAGTATCAAAGACTACATTGAAATAATGCAGGAAATAAACACAACTATACAACAGATTAAATTCGGAAACTTCAAATTGCCATTGACCATAACCATAAGAAAAATTATCAGATTTTTACACTAAACTCTAGAGCGACTATCCACCTAAACGACAGATAATTTCACATTTGCAACAATAAAAAACCAAAAAATATCATTGAAAAACTGTCTTGTGTACTCCAAGTATACGCAGCTAAAAATCGGAACAACTAACACAAAAGAAATGAAAGAAAATAAATATAAAAACAGTAAAGAAAAAACAACACAACAAAAAAAAGCTGGTAAACGTTTGCGTTATGTGATCTGTGATCGATAAATGATACTGAATAGCTTTATGTGAAGAAAAAGTGAGTGAAGTGATCGGCTAACGTACCAGTGAAGGAGGAGAAAGAGAGATCGGTAGTGAGGTAAAGAAAATCTCAGGCGATCGGAGGGATTTGGAGTTAGAGGAAGAGGAGATTAAGGAGTGTTTGGAAGGAATGAAAATCGGTGAGAAATCTCGTGAAAGTTGATCGGCCGAGAACGAGGAAAACAGAAGGACAAAAGAAAAAGAAAAGAGAATTTCGAGGGAGCGAATTGTAGAAAATATATTAAGGCAAAAAAGGAACCCTCTTTATGTTAGATAGAAAAAAATAATAATAAAATTAAAAATTAAACAAAACTGGAGTATGTTGAACTGTGACGTAGTAGGAGATACACGCGCGCTTCACCAAATCACGTGAAAAAGCCCAAAAAGTCCAATTAGTTAGGATAGGAAAGGCCCAGTAGAGGAGGAAATGGATTGGGATTTGGGCCTTCAACCAAGCAGCTAGCAGCGCATGGAGTAGATATAAGCAAAAAGTTTTGGACGCAAACCCTTTCATTATTATGTATAATTACCGTTACAACGACGATATAAAATATAGTCCATTCTCCATATTTTAATGTTTTTCGTTTTCTCATAATATTCATTTGCATTTTTTAAATATAATTAATAGTTACTAAATTTAATATATTAATTAATTTAAATTCTTAAAATTAGAGAACCATTAATTATTTGAATTTATTTAAAATAATTTAGAATAACTATTATATAAGCTTATATATGCGGTTATATATGAACAAAAATTATTCATAATTAATATTAATAATGAGATCAAGTTATGTGTTTGTTAGATTATATTGGTGTTATATGCTACGAAATTATGCACAATTTTATTTTATTTTTAATGATAAAACTAAATTTTGTAACATTAAATGAACATAAAAATGTGTTTTAATAATTTACTGATTCAATGTTGAGAAAATACAATATTTTTTGACACATAATATAATAATATATGTTGAATGAATCTAGAAAAACAAAAAAAAATGTGTTGTTTTTGTATTGAATATTTTTAATATAAAATATTGAGTACAATTTTTTTTTTTATTAGTACTGAAATTTTTCATTTTTATCGAACTTTTCATCTTTGTCTTATCCAAGATCTACTATCGTACACTTTCCAGTTCTTCCTTCAATTTTGTTTCCATGACATCTCTCGCAAATACAACAACAATCTTGTTTCCAATCTTATCTTCTCCAATCTTGTTGCCTTCATTTTTTTCATCCATTCTTCTTATTTGAATAAGAGAAAAACTATCACCGAAGTTCATAATGATACTATAATTATTTTTAGGACTGGACTTTTTGCTCTAAGTTCGATGAGTTCTTCAAGTTGCTATGAGAGGAAGGTTTGATATTGAGTTTGTTTATTTACTTTTTTTTGAATTTTGTCTATATTGTTGATTTCATTTTTGTTTTTTTTTTTGAAATTCACTAAAATATCTTTAATGTATATCTAAAATATCTCCAAGGTATAACAGAGATATTCTTGTGGAATTCCCCACGGTATATCGAAATATCTTCAAAGTATTCTAAAAAAATTTTTAAAGTATGCCAAAAGTATTTCTAACATATACCGAAGTATTCTCATGAAATTTCCAAAAGTATATCAAAATATCCTCGAGGTATTCTTAGAAAATTCCTTTTAGGATATTCCTAATATATACTTAAAGTATCCTAAAAGTATATTTAAGGTATATTTGAAATATACTAAAGATATTCTAAGAGAATTCCTTACAAAAAATTTCTTGATAATTCACAAGGTATACCTAAAATATTCTTGATGCATTCCTAAGGAATTCTAAAGATATACCCAAGGTATCCCCTAAGGTATACTCAAGATATTCCAAAAGGTATATCAATTTATTTATTTGAGATTTTGTGATATTTAATTTGAATTTTGATTGAATTCTATTATTTTTCTTCTTTAATGATTTAAAAGTTATTATTTTTTTGTTATTATTTGGTGAAAATTGAATCAATATATACTAAGAGTATGCCGAAAATATATCATCTGGGTATATTTTTGGATGATTTTGAGATTTAGGTACTGTTGTAATTTTAGAAAATTATTTTTGATAAAATTGAAAAAAACTTCGAGCGCAGATAAAAACATAAAAATGTATTCGTTTGTTGATATTTATGTAAAATTTCCCAAATTATTTTGTAGACTCCGGTTCATATAGATCAAATGTTCATCATACGTACAAGAGGTGCTGATAATTTTATAGTAAAACAAATTTACACAACAATTAAATATATTGTGATAATTTTGTACATATTCACCATTCATTGAAGTTAAGTTCATTAGTTTATTAGGAAATATATATTTGTTATAAAACTGTAGGTTCATTATAAATAAAGTAAAAATTCATTTTTTGTAAACTATATGTTCATTATCAATAAACTATAGCTTATAAATTGTATATTCATTTATTATGAACTGTAGGTTCATTACCAATTAACAAAAAAAAATAAAAGTTTATTATTTTATTGAAATATATTAATTTGTTATAAAACTGTAAATTCGTTAAAAATAAAATAAATGTTCATTAATTTATTAGTAAAAAAATTATTAATTTATTAGTAAAAGTGTTTTTTTTGTGTGCATTTAATTTAATAGAGATTATATTATTTTCTTATTGTGATTTGTACGTATAAATTCATTAAATATGTATTTTGTATTTAATTTAATAAGTATTATATTATTTTCTTTAATTATTTTTTAATTTATAATATAATTTATAATTAATGAATATGTAATATTAAATTAATAAATATTTATTTTATTTTGAATGAATATTTTTAATAAACGATCGTAAATATTTGTACCGCCGTAAATTTATTTTATTTATAATATGGACTGTGATCAACCGTATAACAATCAGCAAAAATTGCCCGCCAAAACTATGAGAATGCAAAACAGGCTAATGCTTACGATTATGAATTCATATCTCTTAGCTTACCTGACTTTCTCTCCCTCCACTTCCTTTGACTGGTAGGTTTGAAATCTTTTCGCTTCTCTCCATTGTCGACATCTCCTAATCCTTCATACTCTATGGATCATGGAAGCCATCACCGGCTCTAACCACTCACCGCCTGCCTCCAAATCCGAAAAAGCCACTCTCGATGATGTCCTCGCCGAGCTCCTCTCTCTCCGCGAATCTTATGAGACTCTTCATTCCAAATCTTCATTGTTGGAGGAAAATCTTCTCCTCGTCCAGCAGCAGAGAGACGAGGCAATCAACCACAACACCGATCTCAAAATTGCTATTCATGGTATTTCACTCGAAAGGGACTCTTTTCTAGAACAAATTCGTGAATTTGAAGCCTCTTTTAGGGAAAGGGAAAATGAACTCACAAAAAGAGTCGACGAGGAATTTTTGAGGAAACAGGAAGTTGAAAAAGAAGCAGAATTTGCCATGGAGAGAATTCAAAATTTGGAGTTCCAGATAAAGGAGGCGGAAAGGAAAATTGGCCTTTTCTTGAAGATTTTAGATTGTATTCGGCCGGTGAAGGATTGTTTGGTGGAAATAATAGAGTGTTTAGGTGATGAGAAAGTGATTGAGAGGGTGAGTAATGATGAGGGAAGTGTTGAATCGGAATTGGACAATGGATCAAACGTAAATTGGGAAGAATTTTCCCCAATTGCAAGGCTAGCAAGTGATGCGAAGGCAAAAGTGAATGAATTTAAAGAGAAGAGGAAGAACGAGAAAAGAGAATTAGAGAACAGTATAGTGAGTTTGACAGAGGAGAATCGCGATATCAATAGTCTGTTAAGGGTTGCTTTGTTGGAGAAGGAGGCAGCAGAGAAGAGTTTGAATAAGTTGAAAGGAAACAATGAGCAGAAGAGGGTGGCCTTGTTGCAGTTCGCGGAGCGGGGGTTGCAGAGAGTAGGATTTGGGTTCATGATGGGAAGTGGGACCATTGAACAATCAGTGGAGAGTGCAGGAGTCCCAACCGCCACAGCAGCTCCTAGTACTACTGCCAGTACTAAATCAGATAGCAGCGAATGTGAAGAGGAGGTTGTTAGCCTGGTACGTATGATCCTACTTTCTCTCCTTTTTCCCCACTCGTATCATCAAATTGTTGCTAAAATTTCAATTTCAATTGCAATTAGCATGTTTTTAGATATTTATGCCAAATTGCTTAGAATCCACAGTTAATATAGCAATTGTGGGTTTTTATGAATCGTACAGTGGTCTTGCAAACGATGATAAGTCGAATGTCAAAACAGAATAACCATTTGATCATTTGGAAGCAAGTCAATTACACTTTCGTTGATGTGTTAGCTGTTTACCATGAGAAACGGTGTGCATATTATACAAACATACCGGAATCCTGTTTATAATAGTCAATGTTCCCTGTGACAAAGACACTGCGCCTTCTTCAACTTTCTTATTGCACTAAAGCGCTGCTTAAAAATTAAGTCTTAGAAATACTTAGAGCCTAGAGGACTAGTTTCTGGTCATTGATCCAAGATTTCCACACCTGAATTGGAAAAAGCAGTTGTATGGTAAAGCATATCTCTGATCATTTTTATAATGTTTTCTTAACACAAATAAATTTTGAATAATGCGTAAAACACGATTATTCTGCACTGCATATGGATTTCTGTAGCACTAAGCAGAAAGGATTACATGCAATATGCAGCTTTCTAACTGATACATTTAGTTTTCACTTTTTTTTTCCTTTTTTGCTCCACGGGACTAATTATAAAGTCTTTAGAGCGACTCATTTGTAACCATTGACGAACATAGAAAGCTTTAACTGAAGTTTTTTGCATGAACTAAGCAGATGAATGAATATTATTTCCATGTCTGTGCCTGCATGGTTTACCTATGGATAAATGATTCAGATAAACATTCTTCTTAGAATTGGTTTTTCACTGGTTTACCAGGCCTCAACTGTAGAGAGAATAATGAAGAATTTACGACTTGAAATTTCTCAACTGAGGAGATCTCTGGAAGAGTCTAGGTAATTTACCAATGAACTGCACTGGCTGTGTGCTTCGGCACAAAAAGATAATGTAATTGCGCTATGATTTTTATGTGAGCTGGTACCCCAAAGACTGTTAACTCTTTCAATATCCAGGAAAAGTAAGGAACCATACGTGATTTAATGTTTGGTAGAGGGGGGTGTTGGTACAATACCAAGTCATGGGACTATATTTTTCTACACCTTAGGCTCCCCGTGGATTAACATGTCTTATTTTGCCGACTTTATTCATTGATGCCAGGTCAGATACTGAAAGATTACAGACTCTTACAGAAAAACAAGCTCAACAAATTGCAGATAACGTACAGTACATAAAGGAATTGGAAGATAGAGAGAGGGTGTTAGCTCAAAATGTAATCATCTGTTGAATGCTGTTATGGATTTTGGAATCATCCTTTTTGCTGACTTCATTTTTCTATTCATCAAAAGGTAGAGGAACTCCTGATGGAAATGAAAGAAACCGAAGCAGATGTTGCTAGATGGAGGGAAGCCTGTGAACTAGAAGTGGACGTCGGGAAAAATGAGATTGAAGAACGTGACAATGTGGTAAATTCTGTCCCTTCGCTTAATATAACTTTCTAGATGTTGTTTTGGTCTTAATATAACCGCCGTTAGCTGTATCACTAGTTGGTTAGCAGTTCTCTTAGGTAGTCTTAACTTAGTGGCTTTACAGTCTCTGTATTTGTTTAAGAAGACAATAAAACTATTTTCTTGGTTGTATCTAGCAGTTTTAATAGGAGCAAATTGGTTATCTTTGCAAACTATACCTTTTCGTACTGTTATTGAGGACTTCATGTTTCTCCACCGAAAAGGCTGAGAATATGAACCTGGCTTACTGGCTGTACGTCAGTTGCAGCCATCTCTCTCTCATCTCTATACATGAATCCACATTTTGGAAATGTGATTTTGATTAAAAAAAACCCCTTTAAAAGTTTCTTCATTAATTAACAGCATAGGGAAACAAATTTACTTCGAATAAGTAAAAGCCTATACAAAAATAGTTTTGATATTTAAAGTCACTACACAGACCAATATTGAATTCATTGATTAGTTAAGAATTCTCAATGGGTAAGGGTTGGGACTTGCGAAGCATATGTTTGTCGTACTTTTGAGAAAACTTCCTTCAGCGGTGCTCTATATAAGTGCATATGGATGGAGAACCAAAGGGCTAATTTTAGCTTAGATTGCCATGAAGTTTTCAGATTTCAGAACCAATGATTACTCTCTGTTTAATCTGAAAACCTTAAATTCTGACTCCAAGTTATGGCTGTTTGATTAGGTTGTCATCATGAAGCAAGAGCTAGAAAGAACAAAGGCAGCTTTAGAGATATCAAATAGCAAGTTAAAACTGAAAGAAGAACTTGCAAATGCTGCAATGGCTGCCCAAGCAGCAGCAGAGAAGTCACTACATCTTGCTGACAGCAGGGCCACAGAACTCCAGAATCGAATCGAGGAGCTAAGGAGACAGCTCGAAGATGCAGAGAGCAGAGAACGCAGCCGCCGTAAAGTGAGGCATATATGTTGGCCATGGCGAGCTCTGAAGCAGAATGTAGCTAATAACGCAAATCAAAGAAAGAGTGTGAGACGGTTGCAACCAGAAATGCAAGCATTGCTTCAACCAGAAATGCAAGCATTATGTATATGATTTATTGCTTAGCAACTAATTTGATGTGCAGAACCTAATTGACAATGTGTTTTTTGTATATAATTTCTAATTAATTATGAATTGCTAACAGTTAAAAAAATGTGTTAAAAAAATTGATTTGATTACACGACCGTCACAATTAATTAGAGAAAGTCCAACCATTTTTTACGTGACATTGTAATTGTAATTGCAATTGCAATTGCATGAATGAGATGATGAATTGTAAAATTGAAAGTTTGCAAAATTAAAAATATGAGAGAGACAATTTCAAATGAATAAAATATTTATACGGGTCCATTTTTTTTATTTTATAATAAATTTAATTAAAATAAATAAATAATATATTTTATATTAATTAATATACTTATATATTAATTAATATAAAATTCATATAATCTATTTAATTAATTAGGTTAGAATAATTAATATAAAATTAGTTTAAATAATATAAATATATTTATAAAATTAATATAAATATAGTTATGAATAATTAATTAATGTTAATTAATTATAAATATAATTATAATATAATTTTTAATATAATATTATAAAATATATAATATAATGATGATTAGTGTACAATCATTTTATTAACAGAAAAATAATGATTAATGTAATATTTTTTTAATAATAAAATGTTGTGTGATTTATTTAAATTTTTAAAGTTTTACAATTAATTTTTATACAATTCATTAATTTTAATATTAATTACTTATAATAATAAATTTTAATTTATTTGATAATAAAAAATTTAATATTTTAATTATTAATATTGATTATAATATATTAAAATATTAATCGAATTTCATATATTTAAGTTGAAGATAATTGCAGAGATGAAATATATTTGAAAGTAAAATTAAAATTATGATGATGTGACACTGAAATCACATATTGTTGATTAATTATATTTATTGTTTTTGAATTTTATATTATTTGTATATAAATTACAATTTTTTAATTTATAATACTAAAATTACTAAATTTTATAAATTATTACAGAAAAATCATCACAGATCAATTTTGATAAATTGTCAGCTGGAAAACTGACACAATAGCTGAATTTTATCATGTCATTTGACGCGCGAGATATAGTAATACGTTAGATATCATATAGACATTATATTAGATTTTCAAATAAGTTAAAAACTAACCGATTAATTGAAAAATAGCATATGTGGCACATATTTATCATCTAACATGTCACTACATTCGTATATCAAGTGACGTAGCAAAATCTGACTGTTATGTCAATTTTTCGATCGATAATTTATTAAAATTAGTCGGCGATAATTTTTCTATAATAATTTATGAAATTCAGTTATTTTAATATTACATGAAAAAAAATTATGATACAGATAGAGTAATACAAAATTCATAAATTTTAGTATTACGAAATTAAAAAAATTGTGATCTAGAGTAATACTTAGCCCGCATGTTGCAATTGCGGGATGGAGATGCTCTACACTTCGATTTCCAAAACAAGAACGACTCCATTTTTTTCTTCTCTCGTTTTCTTGTACTTTCTTACCTAGCAAACACGCCGAACAGAGGATCGGATTCGAAGAAGATGGATGACCAGGAAGATAGGGGCAGCGCGAAGAAGGTTATGTCACCTTGTGATGTCGAGGCGTTGAAGAAATGTTTGGAGGAGAACAAAGGGGACTACGTGTAATGTCAATCGCAGATTGAAGCTTTCAAGTCTTCTTGTTCTCTCAAGAAGCCAACTTCTTCCATGGATTCTTCAAGAAAGATCTAGATTCTGCCATCATCCTCCACATATCATATTTGATTTTTGAGGACTTTCTCGCGGATTTTTATACTTACGTTTCAATTTATACGTGTTTTGATGTTTTTCTTGCTCAAGAACCATCTTTTATACCTACCCAGTTGTCAGTTCAATAAGATTTGAAGTTCGGTTCCAGAAATTCTGCAATTGGTAAGTTGGTTTCTTCTTTTTGCATTGCTCAAGAAAATAGCCACTGTTTTTCCAACTTTCAAGATCTAACCCTTTTCCATTATATGGAAGCGGACTAGTTTGCATTGGTCAAAATCCTCAGCAAGCAATCATAGACCAATTTATCCATTTAATGAAAAAAAAAAATCAGTTTGAATTTAGGAAGAAAATATATGCAAGTCTGGCCATTAACAAGCTTTACAGCTCTTTCTACAAGTGCCAGAGTAATCAGGAGAACCCGTCATAAAGACTGGATTTCCTTGGCACTCCCCAGCAGCAGCCCAGCTGGGACAATTATCATCCTCGTCTGTGCAATCGCTGCCATCTGATTCAGACAAGATATTTACCTCATCAATGGCTATTAAAAGGAAGAATTTGGTGGCACACCACATTTCTCCCTTGAGGACAGGGCATCGAGTATGGCTGCTACTCTTGTCTGGAGATGCATTTGGGTGGGAATTGAAGAACAAAATTGCATTCCCTTTGATGGGTCTCAGAATGTTGCTAGCTCTCTTGCAATCTGACGAAAACTTGCCCTTCATCTGTCACAATTTGAACAGAGATCAACAAGTGAAAGTGATTAAAAAGGCTAACAATGAAAATAGCTCAGGAATGGTTTCTAACTGACCTCTGACCCAGGGAAGAGAATTTCACCGCCCTGACTGACATTTGAGAGGTACAAAACTAGAGTTGCCATCAAAGGTGCATTTGAAACCAGTGTTGTATTACCAAAATAATCAAAATGTCTGCTTGCCTCTTCAACCCCATAATGCATGACTTGCAGAGGCTTTCCATTCTCTGAAGTAGAAATAAAGCCAAGCAATGATATGAAACGCTGAGTTCAGAGAAAGAAACAACTCTCTTTTAGAAATACAATAGCTGGGGTGAGCAAAGATACCTTTGGGAATGAAGGTCCAGGCTGAAATTCTTTCCTCAATTCTTGCGAGCATATTATCCTAGAAAGCATAAAAGTAGTATTCAGAGCGATAAAAGCTACAAACGTCTTGGAAGATACAATGAAGTACCAAGGTCATATTAGAAGATACAACTAGAATTGAATTTTGAATTTAATGTTCAAGGAATGAGCTTTGATCTACTAATCATTTGACGATTAAAAATTCAAAAAGGTATTTCCTAGACTTCTCATGTAAAGCTCTGAATCAGAAACAGAAATGTAACTTGGAAGGAAGAGTGAGTTCCTTTTCCATGATGATTTACAACTTCCACAACTAAGTTGAGGATCCAAAAATGATAATGGATTAAAATTACCATAAAGAACACCAAAATGTCAACACACCAGATGAACTTTCACACCGCGAGAGGAAAGAAAAGACTGCGGTCCATGCAAATATAGAAATAAGAAAATTAAAAATTTTTTTGTATACATTTGAACATAAATATAATGAAGATCTCATGTACATCTTTCTTCAAGGAAAACAAGCAATCACTAGCTTATTCCAAAAAAAAGAAAAATCCCCATCTGCAGGCGAACAGTACCCAAATTACCAATTACCAAAAAAAGTTGTGCAGACAAATATCCATGGAATAATCAACAGACACTTGTGTAACAAAAACCCAGACCAAGAGTAATAAAATATTCAACTATACAACCAAATTGTGAAATTAATGCATCAAATCAGGTACATTAATGCATGAGATAGCTGAGCTAGAAAATGGGGACTTAATTCTAGCAACAAAAGTTTAAATTTTGTGTCAAAATCTATGACATAGGTGAACATAGAAATTCAAATGCTTTCAATGGTCTGCCACTTTAGGGTGAAAATGGAGACTGGTTGCTTACCTCTCTGCAAAACAGCTGGAAAATAGACCCGAAGCTGCAAGCGCCAATAAAACAAGGATGTAAACATTCAAAGCCATCAATAAAACAGAAAGAACGATGGTGGAGATCGCAAATTGATGAATCGGAGCTCAAATCTGCAAAATCATCCAAGAATTTTGAGCTTGGCTGGTGTTGTAGATGTGTGTAAAAATGCTCAATTGAGTGGTACAATTTCGTTGGCATTAACGTACAACCGGCCTAAGCAAGGATGCGAAATGAAATCTAATCTAGGTGCTTTCAGTCATTCCGGGCTCGCTTTGTTCATCAGATGTGTTCCTCTCGGGTAAAATGAATTTTTTTTGTTTTTTTTACCCAATAAAAATTGAAATTTGTTTTGTATTAACTTAGTATTATATTTTTGTAATTTTATTTTAAGTATCTATGGTATTAATGAGAGAATTTATATAATGTAGACACTAAAAATATATGTATTATATCACGTCACATATTATTTTAGATAAAACAAAAGAATACATATTTTAGTTTTTAGATATAAATTAATATTATGTAACATTTTTATCGGAAGTGACATATAATGTAATATAATATATGTATTTTTGGTATTCGTAATAGATAAATTTTACTATAAATATTGTTGTGAAATAAAATTATAAAAATTATTTTGATAAAAAAAATTTATTTTACCTAACTCTTAGAACGATCTTTTCATTTTCTTTTTTTTTTCTTTTGTTCTTTATTTTGAAGATAATTATAGCATATCTAAAAGGTTTCAAAAAAATTATAGTACATGTAAAACAAATTATATAGAAACATGTTATAAGAATAATTAAAACAAGTTTAAGAGTTGAAACAGTTTTAAAAAATAATAATTTCATATGGGAGAAAAAAAATATTTTTGATAATAATATAAAAAAAATCTAAAATTCAGGAAGAAAAAGAAGCTAAAAAACAAAAAGGGCATCTCTGTCTCTGTATTGACGCTTTGGCATCAAACGGCAGCGTCTAACTAATGGTGTCTTACGGCATTGCCCTAATCAACGTGCATTACTTTACTGTCCAGACCGAGAATATAAAAGGACTAGCGAACCCAAAACCCTAATTCATTCTCGGCAACCGGCGTCCGGTTGTAACCACTGCTCAACGTCCAGAGGTAACTCAAAAATCTCTCTCACCACGAAGTTGACTCTCTGTTTTGTTTTTCAGAAATTCGAAGTATAGATCAACGGAATGAAATCTCAGGTTAAGTAGTTTTATATTAGGTCAAGTGACGGCGACGATTTGTAGTCTGCGTCATATTGGCAGCAGAAAAGATTAAAAGATCAGGATCTTCATTTCCATTTGTCCTAGAAATTATACGATTTGGCACGTTTAGTTTTGTTTCTCTACTGCAATCAGACTTTAGTTTTTGTTTATTTTTTAACGATATGAAAGTTCATTGGTGTTTTATTTTGAGCGACTCGAATATTCTCTTCTTAACGTTCTGATGCCATTGTTCATCGCCTGATGTGAACTTCATTCTTGTAGGTGATGGCTCCTAATACTGGCCTCTTTGTTGGATTGAATAAAGGGCATATAGTCACCAAGAAAGAGTTAGCTCCACGCCCTGCTGATCGCAAAGGAGTAAGTTTATGATTTTGTTGAGTAAATTTTAGCAGCCAATTACATCATATTTATATTTGGTATTTTGTTTACTAAATAAAAGTTGTATTCTTTAGATTGAAGTCGAGAAGTATGCTTTACCCACTAATTAGTGTTTTTGTTGCATGCGCATTAAAGATGCTAAAAGCAGTGTGATTTGTATTTTAAGGTCTTGCATTGCTGTTCCTCATTTCATTTGTCTGGGGGGAGTCATATTTGTACATTTTCTGTTCTGTGTCATTTGGATGTACAGTTTGCAACTTGAATTTACTCGGGCTTTTCATTGCTTGTATGTTATGAATGTTCATCTTATAATGATTGTTACATGTAGAAAACCAGCAAAAGGGTCCACTTTGTGAGGAGTTTGATAAGGGAAGTTGCGGGATTTGCACCATATGAGAAGAGGATCACTGAGCTTTTGAAAGTTGGTAAGGACAAGCGTGCCTTGAAGGTGGCTAAAAGAAAGTTGGGCACTCATAAGAGAGCCAAGAAGAAGAGAGAAGAGATGTCTAGTGTTCTCCGAAAGATGAGGTACATTTCAAGGATATGATTTTTTATATGAAACATATATAGTTGTATGCTGGCCTGGTCTTGGATTTAGTGCTAAGGTTGATATTTCTTGCTTTCTGTTGTAACCTCTCAGGGCCACTGGAGGTGGTGAGAAGAAGAAGTGAGAACTCGCAAATTTGATGGTTTCCAACTTTCAAATAGAAGTTAGCAACTATAGCATCAACTGGTTAATTGTTTAGAGACTGAAGATTTTATTCTGAACCTTGTTTTTTCTAATTGGAAGGAAAATCATGTCCTTTGAATTTCCTGTTTAGCTCATTATCCATACTTTTGTTTTGCCTTTTCCATGTATTATTGGATATGAACTGCTTTGCAAGTTTTCTGGTGGATTGGATTGAATGAGTTCTTATTTCTGGAAATCTGAAAGTTGGATTTTTGAGATCATTTCATGTGCCTCAAAGCATCTCATTAACTGTTTGTTTCTGCTTTTGCATGTATATAATGGTTAATATCATTGACAATAAGTTTATACCCAAGCTAGATGGATGTAAATGAAGATGACTCCTTAAGAGTTCTATAACCTTAATTTGTCACCTTAATTAGGAAGTGTTGTCCATAATAGATCGGTTTGAATATAATTAATTGTCTTTTCTTTCCCTTGGAGGTCTCTTCTCCACCTGGACGTAGGGATTCCCTTAATTGCAACGTTACTGGAGTATGCTCGAGTACCGACCCAGTAAGAGTTGTCAATTGCTTGATTAGGGTTTCCGCTAAGAGTTTGTTGAATTTATATGCTTTAGTTCATCATTTGTCCGCCCAAAAAAAAGATGAGCCTTCAATCGTGAAAAAATTGATTTCATCAAATGACTCGATGGCAAACTGCAATTTTCTCCTTTATTTTGGTACATGGTCAACATCTAAAGGTATTCACCAAAAATGAGGGTTGGAAATTGGGAATGGCAGCTGGAATTTGCTGTCAAATTTTATTATTGGTTCTCTGAAGAACATAAAAACAAGATCCACATTCATGATTTGAACTTCTGAGAGAATTTATCTACACTTTCTCTGCAATCTCCCGCAACCCTCGTTGCCCCTTCCATCACAGCTGAACTTAATTCTGCAGTACTTTGCTGTAACCATTGTATTGACCCTCTTGCTGTCTCCTTGATGATTGAACTAAATTCTGATGACTTTTGCTGCAACTCTTGCACTGATCCCTTTGCCTTCAAGATGGTGGCATCTTTAAGTTCTTCGGCTCGTCTACCATGCTTTGAGGCCCACTCCTTCAGAATTGAGATCAAAGTGAGTATCTTCTGTATAATTTTATGAATAACCTCCCTAGATTTACTTTTTACATCATCCGCCATTAGCTTTAGCTTGTTCATCAATTTTTCACCCCTGTTAACAGTTCCTTCTGTGGAATACCGTTCTCCAGCAGTGACCCATGTAACTCCACCAGAGCTCTCATTACGGAGATTGCTGTCAACTACTACTTTGATGCCATGCCTCTCCCAACGACTTCTAGCCTCTTCAATAGCTCTTGCATGCTCTCTTGCTCTTTTTGCTTCATCCTCAGCCCATGCCCTGAATTACATGGTTTGAAATGCATAAAAGTTTAGAATTTGTTATGAATGATCCTACAAATTCAGCAGTATCACTACATATTAAACCAAACATAAGGACTGGTATAAATTTTATTTGTCAAATCCTAAGTCCTCAGATAACTAGAGATCTGAGAAAAAAAACTTTAATCTCCTCAAAAGATTGAGTAGTTGGGAAAATATAGTTCAATATGACAGGAAAAACATAATTAGTGACATTAAGTGAACCATAAAGATAGTTGCTATTTGCTAACAATCATTCTAGAGATATGGCTGATCGAAGGGAATGATTGTCATACATTTAGAGGGAAAAAAAAAGACCCCAAGAAAAGAGACTCAGGCCGTTGATTAAGCCAAGAAGTCAGGGAGATAAAATTGCTGCCTCCAAATCTGAAAACAGCAAAGCAATATCTGTATCCCTGAGGGATGATTCATAAGCATAGGATATACCGAAGCTTCACCCTAGATGAGCCACACACATTGACAGGAGCTAAGGTTAGATCTTGTAGCAAATCTGATGAACTGTATCTCCCTAAATATCATTCTACCATCTTAAATTGTCTGTCAGTTGATATGCAGAACTTTTTCGGCTGTATTGATTTAATAACATCAATTTGATGTGGAAATATATTCTTTTTTTACCTCGCCATGGACAAGGCCTTTCGTTCAACCTCCAGCTCATACTGTAACCGGGAAATCTCCTGCTTTTCATTTTCTGCTTCTTTTTGAAGTTTGCTAATTCTTTCCTTTTCATATGATATCTCCACCTTGCTACTCATAAGGCTTTGCAACTGCTCCTCCATATCGTGTCTTAATTTAGAAAGCATTTCCATTTCTGTTTCAACAGCCGCCGGCTCCTTCATCAAGGCAATATTATCTGCTTCTCTTTCAGACCTCAACCTTTCTAATTCCAGTCTTGCCCCTTCAGCCATCCTCTCCACAGCATTAATCTTTTCCTTCTCTATGGAAAGTTCCTTCTCAAAACTTGCATTGATATCCTGCTCAACTTGGGCTACTAAAGCATTATGTGCAGACTCAGCATTTTCTGCCATGGATTCTGCTTCAATACGTGCAAGCTCCTCATTTACAATGTCAGAGGCCTCACCAGTTGCAATAGCTACAGCAGCTTGGGCCTTCGTCACAGGTTTATCTGGCTGGAATAATCTTGTGCAACCTTGAAGAAAGTTGAGGCAATAGAATACAACAATCAGCTATTAGAATCAAAATGAAATCCAGAAAGCATGATAAAGGATAACATGACTCACCAAATGCAAGTGATATTATTCCGTGTTCTTCCACATACAGGTCAGCTATAAGTGCAGGCCATGCATCTGGGTTTATTTTATCAATATCTCTAAAACCAGAAAGCTGGTACAAAATCTGCAAATGGCCACAAAGAAGGAAAATGAATGAAAAGAATGCAGCACAATCAACGATGTTCAACAACATGAAATAAGGTGGCAAAGAAAAAGCTTTTTACTCATGTGACCTTTCTATCAGCTTCTGGAAGTCTTTTTTCAAGGGCCATCCTCCAGCTTACAAGATCCTGCCGTGATAAAGGGCTGGACTGAAAACGCTTGATAAGTAGAAGCAAAATCACAGTAGAATAAGATTATAACATAATTCAAACTGCATAATACATAAGACAACTCCATCAATATGACAAGATGGAATTTTACCAAAAGACAATTTCTTAATATTCTTTGACTCCATTAATGCTCTATTACATAGGTCGTGTGGCATCTTTAGTTAACTTATCATGCATCTCTATCAGTAAAAGAGAAGAATGCTTAGCTGATAAAGTAAAGCATTACAAGATATAAAACCCATCCATCTAATTTCATACTTCAAGAAACATAAATCTGCTAATGATAAAGATTAGGAAAGGAAACTAACAATCTAATAGAACCACAACAATTGATATAGCAGGATAGCAACTTATCACCTTTCAGGAGAAAAGTAAAATGGTCCTTGGCCTTCATCTGAGGAAGAAACCAAATCATGACTTGAAAGCCTGCTTGAGATAAGTCCTGCTTCAGCCAAACCTGAAAGTTCCATCTCAGGTGGTAACTACTCTGCTACAACCAAGGCATTATTACTTTAATCACAGTTAAAAAATAAAGTATTGAATCTTCACCTTGAATTGATGAAAAATCTGGGTCATCAGGTGTAATATCATCAAATGCTAGTTCAGTAGCATTCTCTATATACATTGCAGGATATATTTTTGACAGTGTGTTCCTTAAAGTAATAAAAAAAGGCAGTTGTAAGACATATATTATACCCCTGATATGCACTTTGCACAGCTAATTAGATGCCAGTTTTCCACAATATAAATCCTCTATGCCATGCAAACAAGAAACATTAATACCTTGATAGAGCACTGCTTGCAGCAACCAACCAACGAGCATACTCACGGCGTGTACATAGATCACTAGGTTGAATATCAGACTCAATAACCTAAGAAGAGATTCAACCGGTGACTACAAACCCCATTTTGTTTATCCAGATTTTAAACACGGGTGACTTTAATCATCACTCTAAAGGAACGTGATACACAAAAGAGGAAAGGTATACCTTCAAAACTTGCAGTGCTGCTAGTGCTTGTCCCTGTACCTGGTCAACAACTGCAGGAACCAAAACGTTACCAGGAGAGATCCACAGAGCTTCAGAAACTGCAGTTGTAGCAGGAATACCAGCAGATGAGAAGGAATTGCTGAAAGGCTGTGATTCAAAAAATGTCTTGCTTCTGTTTGTATCATTATTAGCAACCATGTCTTGTTCATTTGCAAATGGATAGGCCGGTTCTGACACAGAGGTTGTTCCCAAAGATCCACTTTCATTCAAGTAGTTTACTTTTAGGGATGGACTATTTATCTCAGTTGAGGCCTTTTTTGTGTTGCTTGTGTCAATTTTTCCTTTTGTTGGAAGTAAGGGTATGGTCTCATTATCATCTTTGGACACAGCATCAAGTTCTGAAATTGTGTCCACTGTTGCACTGATTGAAACAATCACAGCCACAGGCTCACTGGATTCATGAAAGGGGGAATTAGAAGAATCCAACAAAAGATTGGAATTTTCTTTTGCCTCTGGGCTACCTAATTCCCCCAGTGGATCAGCGATATGGATTTTTAAATTCAACAAATCAGCAGGTTCACCATTAATCAGGTTTTGCTCAACTTCAGAAATTAATTGTGGAACACTTGAAGCTAGGCTATGAACAGTGATTTCAGAATTTGGCAAATTCACTGAGTTGGGAGTCATTTCTGGAGCTTCTAACTTGCCATCAAAAGCTGATTCATGTTGCCAATCTTCTTGAACAGGAGCATCATCAACAGTATCACTGAAACTAATTGTGCGTTTGGCAATTTCTGCTGCCAATTGATGAGTACCACAGAGTTTACTTTCACTAGGTGCTTCATCAAGTTCTTGAGATAAAGATATATCTCGATCTATACCTATCTTCCTTCCCAGACTACAATCATCTTGCTTCACAGTGCTTTCCACATTTTTATTATTGTCAACTTTATGATCCTCATCAGTAGAGAGCAATGAAACCTCCTGCTGAGCAGTCAAGGGTTCCATATGTTGTTTTGTTCCTTCATGTAGCAATAATTATAAGCAAGCATGGAGCTAGAAAATAAGGGAACAACAAACATGATCAATCCACCAACTCTACTAGTTCTATTAACACCAAACATTTAGAACAAAAGATTAGGTATCCAGAACAAGACATCCATATTGGTGAAGAGTGAAATCCAAAGGAATAGCTTCCTACAACCTCAAATTACATATTCAAATTTCAAAACAGCACTAAACAATGTATCATTTTTAGGAATAGAAGTCAGCCACTTACTTAATGTGCTCCGCTTACTGAGAGACAGTGCTGCAAAGGTAAGTCCTGCAACTATGATCACCCCAGCTACTCCAGCTCCCACAATCCCTGAAAGCAAACTACTCCCAAATTGTTATTAGTCCATTAATTAGAAAACAGAAAAAAAAAAAAAAAGAAATTAAACTTTAAAAGATATCTCATGTTAGAAGGGAGCAAATGTAAAAATAAATTAAAAATCAAGCCGATAACTTGATACAAAAAGCAAGCAGCCGTAACTACAAAATCAAAACCGTCAAGAGCAGTAACAAGAACAAGTCTTTCCACAAGTAAAATCAGGTAAATCATTGAAATGATGACCAACAATCCTTATAGAATAAACATTTTCCAATTTCTACCGGTACTTAAGATGTCTAGTAGAATGAGAAAAGTCTTTAAATTGTCTAATATCACAATACTACATTCCGTTCATCCAAATTTTAAAAAAGAGTTTTTTTTTTTTTATAATTACTATTGTCCTTTGAAGAAAAAGGAGAGAAAATAAGAATCTTGCACGATGCCCAATTTGAACTGAATCTTTCATTTCTTAAAACTAAGAAACAAATAAAGATTCAAAAGATATACATTTTTGGACTCGATAATTTCCAGAAATCAGAGGCAAAACGAAGTTTCTCTTTCATACCTTGAAGCCATTTCTTCCTCTGTGACTCAACAGCTTGATCACCACCCTCAGAATCAGACCACCTAGCGAAATTATCCGCAGCTGAGCAAAATACAATCCAGGGAAACCCATCACGATGGCGTTTTACTCCATTCCCATACTGAACCGCACAAACCGCACGAGCATAAAGATCCAGCTTGCGAATCCGACGGCGTATCAGAAGTGCCAGTGATGATCCCTTATGGTTCTTAGAATTCAAGACCAAGCGGAGCTGGAGAGAGGTAGGAGAGCAGTTGGAAACCATGGATGCCATAGAGAATTTGATAAATTATGGAGTGAACTCAAAAGCTTAAGCTAGGAAGAAGCCAGGTGATTAGAAAAAGGAGGGAATGGAAGGAGAATTCTAGGGTTTCAAGTGTCAGTTTATTGGAGAGACAAGGAAAGATTGATGCTTTAGTTTCTATGTTTGTCTGTGTTGGGGGTGACTGAGCGAGTGTTATAGTGTATGTTTCTGTACGTGTTTTTTTTTGTTTTTCCTGTATGTGTTTTTTCATATCAAATGAGGGTAATTGCACAAATAGTATGGAAGCTCGACCGCATTGATAGAATTTTATGTTAAAATTTTTAATTATTATAAATTGATATTAAATTTTTTATAAATATTATAATTTGGTATTAATTTTAATTCTCAACACAAAAAAATTGATGTATTATTTATAATTAATTTATTTTATCATAAAAATATATTTAAAACAACGACAATTAGATATATTTTTTTTATAATTTATATGTGTGATTTATTTTTTTTAATTTTTGAAAACGTTATCGTCTTAGCCTATTTTTATAGGAAATAAATCTGATGTAATATATTATGTCATTTTTTCGGTATCAAAAATTAAATATGAATAGTAAATTATAACATTCCTCAAAAAAGTTTAATATGAAAATATAATAAAATGACAAAATTTACAATTAGCACTATCAAACGTTCATTGTATACTAACTGCTATTTTCCCAAATGTTTGTTTCATCGACTCGAGCAACTGTTTAACTGTTAAATGTCTACCGTGATTTCAATGTCAGGCCCTCAACCATTTTCTAACCGATCACTTCTCGGCCTTTTGTTTTACTGCCATGCTATCCTTTTATGTGAATATGGCATCATTTCTCTGCCACGTGTTACACTGTGATTAAGGTTAGCTGGATTTTTTTTTTCTTTGTAATGAAGTTCAGCTGCATTTTTTTTTGGTTCTATAGCCAATTTGTCCAAAAGTTTTAACTTTTTTTTTTTTCCAGAAGTTAATTGCAAAATAAATTCGAATCAAAGTTTTCTTTTCCTTCAAGCTTAAAGTAAGTGTTTAGCGGCGGTAACTGCAAAACTCATTCCACCTATGACATTTGGACAAAAATTTCGCCGCCAATGATGAAAAACCGTCGAAGCCAAGTCCATCATCGGAAACTAGTTCGTCAGCGGAAACTATACATGGAATTAAAGAGGATTCTGTACACTAACGCACGTGATAAATGAATATAAAGATTTTCAAGAGTTGGTTCAAGGCACAACGAACTCGTCATAATTAGGAAGATGAACGATTAAGAGATTGCATACCAGAAGTCAGGTACCCTAAACAAAAGATCATTTGAGCCATTAATTTCTACCAAAGTCTTTTAAAGGAAAGAACTTTGAGAGCGAATTTACAACTTCCGCAAATTCTAGCAGATCCCCATGAAGACAAAGGCTTAAACTTCTATTTGGTGTGATTTATCATTGACAACTGGCAATGGCCTGCTTCCTTCCCATAACTCAGATAGTTCCCTCTTAGCCCAAGCACTGATAATTACAGGTCCCAGTGTCGAAGGCACCTACAATTGATAGTCAACGAGGAGGAAAAGGTCAAAAAGCAATGGATGCAATTGAGCAGCTAAAATAGACTAGAATGGCAAAGATCTCCAAAGTAACTCAATATACTTGTTTGAACAAAACAAGAAGGGTGCAACATTTCAGCATTCATGTAGCAGCTACGTTGCTTGGACAGGGGTACATACTTGGAGATCTGACTTCTTGTTTTTTTAAAATTCAAAGTATGTGGGTACGGCTAAAAAGTACCCAAAATTAAGACACGAGTAGAGAGATACGTCTATATATAAAAATATAAATATTTTTAAAGGATTATACGGCTTTGATCTAAGTTAAGAATCTTGAAACATTCAAGAGGGTTCTAAATTTGATAAAAACTCTTTTTGATGATCTTGAATTTTATCAATTTTTTTTTAAATAATTTCATTTTCAAATAAATCTTCTTGAACAAAGACTTTGTTCATATTTACATGGAACAATTATATAATAAAATTCAGTAGCAAGTCGCAGATATAGTGTTAGGAGAAATCAGGATTACTCACTTTTAAAGTGAAGGATCTGGTACGTAATCCATACCCATACCGGTGTTATACCTGAAGGGTACGGGTACTTAAGAAATGAAGTATCCGAGTAACATAGTGTGGCAAAGACAAGATCACAAATTTGAATGAAAAAACATGACTATATTTTCACAACATCAAACATTAGTTATGGTAAGATATCATCAGCCACAGACTCAACACTGTAATAAAAGAATAGCAGAATTCAAATATTTTTTGAGGCATCTTGCAATTAAAAGAAAAGAGCAGTCTAAAGTACTTCGACAATATAGTTTCAAGAATATCAGTCGATGAACAATCAGACCAAGAAAATTAATTGGTTAATGAATTTATCAATCAAAAATATGGGAAGCTCCGAAAATTCTTCAAGAATAAAGGGATAACATCCCAGCAAAACTTCACTAATTTCCTTGGAGAACTTAATCCAATTGGTTTAAGCCCTATCATGATCAATGCACTAGAAGCTTAGCAGGGGCAACTTTCAGATGGCTATAACAAAAGGTTAAAGTGGCTTGGCTAATCTGCAACAACATGGCTTTAAGTTGCTAATTTTATATGCCCAATAAGATCCAAGAGATGGAGACTTAGATTTTGCCATTATATGTTAAAAGCAATTACGTATAACAACTAACAAGCAAAGCCACAGTCACTGGAGAAAATAAATCAATTAAAAAAAGTCTCCACAAATTGCATGAGATCAAAGGAAAATACCTAAATCGTTATAAATATGAAATAAAAGATATACCAGATAAAGAAGTGCTGGTTGGGGTGACCGTGTTAAAGTGCCAGCAACTAAAGCAGTCACCAGCCCAATAGCATATCCAGCAAGGGCATACCATATATATTTGTGCCCTTTTGAAGAGTGTATATCTATGAGACTGACAGGATCTCTGCTCTTTCGATAATCAAAACAAAGAACTAATGCCAGAAGCATGGCTGGAAGAGCCTACAATAACACATGTAGATAAAAGCCAATTTATTTCATACTTCTCCGAAAAAAGCAGACAGCACCGAAGTGACATTAAGAAATGGAGAAGATTATTACTGAAAGATCCTGATGGAAAAGGATTGTCATACCATGTCGCCAAGGCCAAGAAACATGCAATCAGCACCTCCTCCGGGGACTGTACCACTCAGCAAATTCCTAGGGAAGATTATTTTCACAGGCAACTCAAGCTTCTTTGTAATCAATTGCAAGCCAGGAAGGCTCAAACTATTGGCCACTGTATGAACAGGATTTGATGCTTGTTGAGTTGCCACTGATACCATGACATTGGCACCAAAAAATCTCTCTGAGAAGAATACCCAGAATATGTCATATGCAAACAAGCACACAAGCAGCATAGCACACACCTTCATGTTTGGAAGGCGCACATGACTCACAAATGCAATGCAAATCGAAATACCCAACAGATTGTTCAATATCCAATGCCCAGAGACAAGCCAAGCTGCAACTATGATTGCGCAAGCCAACAACAATAACCCTTGGATTCGTGTGAAGGACGTCGAACAGCAACACGACACAAATGGGTCTGCTAAGCCGTAATATGACTTTACATAGGCAACATAAGGAGAGAGGCAGAAGAATAGAGATAAGGAAGAGGCAATGGTAGTAGATGCAGTGAGAAGTTGAGAAACAGATGAAAACAGATAAAACATTAAAAGCAAACTGCAAGAGCTCATTATCGGGATCATCAGTGCTTGGGAACTATCTAATGTAATCGATGCTCCCTTCAAGTCAAGGTTCTTTTCCATTTCTTTCCCATGATTTAGAGCTCGAAATGCAGATAGAAATGTTACAGCTACAGCTGTCACTATCAGGCTAACGGGTGCAGGCTCCAGTAAATACAAGAGCTTCCACAAGGACTCCATAATGAAGAAAACAATTCTGTCAGCTCAAGCCTGTCTTTTGCACATACAAACAATCAAACAACACTATCACCAATGTTGCTACCAAAGTTGCATTGCAAACCTGCAAAACAGCAGTTGGCGGTGTCAAAGGAACACAGGAGCACATGACAGTGCAATGAGAAGATTTATCAGTAATAAGCATCAAAAAGAAAAGCTGCTTTTGTCAATAATGTAAAGCCTGGAACTTTCAGGACTATTTAGATGCAATTGTGGGATGCAAGATGAAATTTGCAAAATTTAAACAAAATCCTTTTTCCCAGAATGTAGGTAGCAACTGCAGAAAAGCGACTGCTCCAGAATGATGGAAAAATTAAAGCAACAAATCAGCAATATAGAATAGATCAAAACAAAGCGAGCAACAATAACAAATAGATTCAAAAGTTAAATATATGTAATCAAATAAAAGGGAGTAGAATAGCCTGGATTGAAGCACGCCGAAGCGCTATCCTAAGAGAGGAAACACCTCCACTGCACACATTTCTCTCCGAAGATACGACAATCCATTGGATCTATAGTGTGCAACTAAGAGAATCCTTGAACCACACTTTACCCAATATTCACCAGTAAATAATGTTTAAGTGTTTAATAATCATAAAACTTAATGTTCCTCCATGAAACAATATTCTGCACATAACTTCTTCAAAAAAAGAGATGGTTTTTTTCACGTAAAGAAAAATATGCAGATATATAGAAGGGTTAGGAATAGTTTTATATTCAAAATAGGTAACTAAAGTAGAGCCACAAAATCTGGAAAAAGTGCAAAGTGGGAGCTAAAAATTAGGTGAAGATATTTAAAGATTATAATAAATATTATTAATAATAAATATATATAATAGAAAATCTTTAACCGTTAGATTTTAAACCAACTAAAATTTATGTCTAACAGATTCCACATTAGGATTCGCACTAAGAATTAAAACGCAACTTGACTAAACTTACACCAAAACCTTAGAAAATTTTATAGTTCGACTGTTCTTTTGCCTTGCCTCGCTAAAATGTTCTCATAAACACATGCTCAAAAAATAAGAAAATTCCCAACACAATCAACATCAAGGGGGCACATTTCCTCTTGGTTTCGAGAAATTTTGAAATTATAATCTATTTGCCCTTTCCGAGAAAAAACACACACACACACACTTTTCGGAAACCCCTATTTTAGGTTCAGTATCTCATAATCCTTTAATGAAACCAATGACCTACATAAAAAAATCAAAATTTTGACCTTTCTTTCCTTTCCCTATGTTTTCTCAGCATACAAACAAGAGGTTACAATTTTATAAATATCACTCCTTTCTTCCCATTAATAACAAAATAACTAAAATTTGGAGCTAACAAACAAACATGCTAGCGACTAAAATCAACAAAAATACTCAGATTTGCACGCGATTGAGACTTATAAACACTAGTAGTACTGTAAATAGAGATCTGGGAGAAAAACATGTGTTGAAGAATCGAGGGAAGGATTCAAGAGGACTGACCTTGGACTTTGATGAACTTAAAAGACCAGCTTTGATCATCAAGGTCTCTTCTTCAGGCTGAGTTCCAATGGGAAGACGATGTTGCGCTGATTTACTGTTAAGCCTCGTATTTTTTACCATTTTATGTTTTGACCCGGTTATTTTCTATTTTCTGTTTGTGACCCACACTCCAATATGTAAGAAGGAAGCGTGTGCGTGGGATGGATCTATAGGGCCTGAACTTTAAACTTGAAGCCAATTAAACCTTTTTCTTTTGAGGAAATTCATCGCATCCATCTTACCTGGTGGACCAGAGATCCATTATACATGTGAAAATTTTAAAAAATATGATGATAATTTTGTAAATAAAATAAATTTATAGATTTATCATGAACTAAATGTGCATTTAGTCTTAATTACAAGTTCATTAAACTTGAGTAGTAGATTTATTACTTTTTTATTTAAAATTCATGTTAAGTAGAGATTCATCGAGTGTTACACTTACTATGTAATGAACCTATATAATTTAATATACAATTTATTAGTTAAAAATTTTAATGAATTTGCACTTATTTTGTAATGAATCTGCACTTACTATGTAATGAATCTATATGATTTAATCTGCAATTTATTTCATGAATCTTATTTACACATTCTGTAATGAACCTACACTTACTATGTAATGAATCTATATGATTTAATTTACAATTTATTATATAAATTTTATTTACATATTGAATATGTAGTTACTAAGTAATGAAGATATAGTTAGTGCATGATTTCCTATTTTTTGTTTGTGACCCACACTCCAATATGTAAGAAGGAAGCATGTGCATGGGCTGGATCTATAGGGCTTGGACTTTAAACTTGGAACCCATTAAACCTTTTTCTTTTAAGGAAATTCATTGCAAATTATAAGATAAATCCTCGTTCACCTTACATGGTGGACCAAGGGCTCATTATACGTATGAAAATAATACAGTGACAATTTGTAAATAAAATAAATTTATAAATTCATCGTGAAATAATTATAGATTCATCAAATTTGAATGACATGTTTATTACTGACTATTTAAAATTCATATTAAATAAAGATTTATCGAATGTTACACTTACTATATAATAAATCCGTATGATTTAATATACAATTTATTAGTTAAAAACTTTAATGAATTTGCACTTATTCTATAATGAACTAATATTTATTATGTTATGAACTTGTATAATTTAATTTATAATTTACTACATGAATCTCATTTACATAGTGAATTTATAGTTACTAAGGAGTGATAGTACATGATAAATATTTTCTATTTTTTGTTTGTGACCCAAGCGTGTACATGGGCTGGATCTATAGGGCCTGAACTTTAAACTTGGAGCCCATTCAACCTTTTTCTTTTAAGAAAATTCATTGCAAATTATAAGATAAATCTCTGTCTACCTTATATGATTAGACCAAAGACCCATTACACGTGTGAGAATTTTAAAAAATGCAATGACAATTTTGTAAATAAAATAATTTTACAGTTTCATCATGAAATAACTATAGGTTCATTAAATTTGAGTGACATATTTATTACTTTTTATTTAAAACTCGTGTTAAGTAGAGGTTTATCAAGTGTTATACTTACTATGTAATGAACCCGTATGATTCATGTTAAGTAGAAATTCATCGAATGTTATACTTACTATGAAATAAATTTAATGAATTTGCATTTCATTATGTAATGAATCTACATTTACTATGTAATGAATCTACATGATTTAATTTGTAATTTATTACATGAGTCTCATTTACATAGGCTCTGTTTAATATTGTGTTTGAAAAAATTTTGTATTTTTAACTTTTTTTAGTTTTGAAAACTACTTTTGGTAGAAGCAAGCAAATAAATATTTTTTTCCGAAATTAGATTTGAAAAAAAAGTTTATAAAAAATTAAAAAAATCAGTCAATTAAATCAAAAAATTTAGAGCTTACTTTTAAGACCTTTAACGGCAATCTCAAATACCCACATAATGAATTTGTGGTTACTAAGTAATGAACATGTAGTTAGTATATGATGAATATGTAGTTACTAAGTAATGAACCCTGTATAATTTAAATTTCTGCAATTTATTACATGAATCTCAAGTGAAAATATAATGAACCTGCAATTACTACAATATGAACATGTAGTATGAATATGTAAATTTATTTTATTCACAAAATTGTCACCGTATTTTTTAAAACTCTCACACATAAATTAGACTTTTTGTTCATATTATTATATGGATATGAGTCCATGGTATAACAATTTGAAATTCATTCCGTACCCTTTTTATATAATATGACACTTTATTTATTCTTTAAAAAAGTTTCTCTTTATACTTTATCCGTCCAGAAAAGACCGTCGTAGTTCTATTTTTGTCCATATTAAAAAATTAGTTAATTTAGTTAAATTAATAATTTTTGCTTAATATTTTCCAAAAATATTGTCTATTTACAATTTATCTTGATTCTTGAGAATAACCATTTCATATTTTTTAATGCAAGACTTGAATTAATATGTATATAAATGTCAATTAATTTCAAGAGTTATTTAAATGACTCAAGTCATACCTAACCTTATGAAAAATATTCATTTTTGCTATTTAGCTCCTGTAACTATTTTTGATCCACTTATCTTACTTAAATTTTATTTTTAGTCCATTTTGTTATCTATCCAATTCGTAAAACCGAACATATGACTCTTTATTATTGATATGGCGCTGACATTGCATCATTGATCAAGCTAAACATCCTATCATGTCAGCATTAGAGGATTATATGTACATTCTACGAATTAGCAAGATGGACCAAAAATGAATTTAAGCGAGTAAATGAACGAATAGATTAAATGATAAAAATAAATATTTTTAGAAGACTTTATATGACTTAAACCGACTACAATTATGAATTGAAATAGGTAAGAGTTTAAAAATAATAATTAATTAATAATTTATTTATTGATATAAGTGACAATATAAAAATAATAGAATATATATATATATATATATATATATATATAAATAAAGCAAATTTACAATTAAACAAAATAATTATACTTTTAAAAAAATAATTTATAATTTTGGACGGCCAAAAATAGAAAATGAATTTATTTTTTATAAAAGGAATGAATAATAATTATTTTTATATCTTATATATTTTTGTACTAATTTTCATCCAATATATATTAAACTATCTCTACTTTATCAACCCATATAATTGCAAATTGGATTATTATACTTTTAAACTAAGTAATTAATACAATCATAGTCTATCATATGCGCAATTTGCATGGGAAATGGCACATTCATAGGCTCCACTTATTAAATTGAAGTTACGACATACATTAATTACGAAAAGAATATATGGAACAATTAATGGTTATATTTCTTTTGACGTAGCAATTAAATGATCTTACATTGATCTTTTTCAGATAAATAAATTTAATAGCTCAGGTTGGGGAATCTCTTGTTTTTGATATTAAAAATTTTTTTTTCCCTACCGGTCTTGTCGAGGGACTACAAAAAGAAACGATGATGACAAAGAATTTATAGCTTAATTATTAAATAATAGATAGATAATTTTTGTCATTATTTATTTGAAATCACTTATCTATATTTATTTCTCCCAATTTATTTTACATATATCTAGATTTATTTTAATTATTTTATTTTTTGTAATTTTACCAACTTGTTAGGGAATTTTATTTTTCGTCGTTTTATTTTAGTATTTTATTTTTATGTGAATAATTCAAATGAGTAAAATATATTTGATCTGACATATATAATAAATTAAATTATAGTTATCAACATGTTGGCAGAATTAAAATTATAAATATTCTAATAACTATAATATTTTTAAATGTGTAAGTATTAAGCTAATTTATAATACTATTAATTCGGATGCTATAAATTTTTTTACTGTTTCATCATCTATGATTTTTAATAAATTTTTATTTATATTTCTACTAATATATTGTTAGTTTGAATGAATAAAATTATTTAAAAAAAAACTAACTTGTCACTTATAATTAATAAATTTTGTTATTCAAATTAGCTTAAAGTTTAAAGAGAATAATTGTTTAAAATTCAATATTAAGAGTGGCATGTCTACTAAAATGATATGTTGCAAAAAAAAAAAAATCGAATTTTACTGCCCATTTCTTAACTCATGATATTAATTTGTTTTTTTTTTTTTAAAAGTAATTATTTTGTTCAAAATTAAAGAACAATGAAAAAAGAAAGTAAATAGAAGTTGCGGCTAGGTGTAAGAGGGGTCATCTTGTAGGCCATCTTGTAATTGGAGGGGGAAGAACATTGTAATGAAAGGGCGAAACAGTCTTTTCAAATTTTATTTTATTTTTGTAATTTCAAGGGGAGTGATGAGTGGAATATATTGATGTTTCCTTCTGCCAAGTCCTAACATGCCCCTAATGCTCTTTAGGGGGGAGTGACTAGTCACCAGTTGGACTTGTTGCTCGGATCGGATAGCTGACGGGCCCGTTCGCCTTGTGGGTTGTCCCCCTGCCCACACGAACGTTGCATAATGGCTTGACCATCTTTGTAATACTCAATCGAATATTAATGAAATGCTTGCTCGATTTTTACTCATTCTGTGCCTTTCTTTATGTGGTTGTGCCTATTCGATGTGATGCCACGGTTATGCGATTGCTTGTTGTATTTATGTGCTATTTTGGTTATGCTATCGCACCATGCTTGCAAATGCTATTGGTTATTCAGTCGTTGGCCTGAATCTAACGCATATCCTTTATATGCAGAATTAGCGGAATAACTCTTGGCTGACTTGCTTGAACGCGACCCAAGTGAGTGCCACATGGTCCCAAGTGTGGACCTGTGACATTTGGTATCAGAGTGCAGGTGATTCGGCTCTTGAAAAAGAAAAAAAAAATAGATGGGAAAAACTTCCATGAGTCGAATTGAGGCACTCGAGGAAAGATTGCAGTCCCTTGAGAGGGACAGGTCTAGTGAGACCCTAATGGGTAATATTGAGGCACTCGAAGAAAGAATGCAGTCCCTTGAGAGGGACATGCCTAGTGTGGCCCAAATGGGTGATCAAGCAGTGGACCTCGAGCCCATTTTTCAACGAATCGAATCCCTTGAAAGGAAAAATGAGAATTTAAAAGTGGTAGTGGCCGATGTAAATTTGATTGTGGCTGCGGTAACCCAATCTAAAACTTGGAAAGCCGTGGTGGCTAACCAAGATTTCCTTTTGGCCGTGGTGGCCAATTCAAAATTGTTCGAGGCATT
>CATIWF010172734.1:0-10114 GCA_949630135.1 Balakata baccata
TGGTGGTTCTCTCTTTCCGTCGATTTGCCACTCAAGTCCTTAGCCTTTAATCCCTACATCTCGAAACAAAGCTCGATCATCTAAGATTTCGATAACTTCACAAATCAAATCAAGAAAGAAAAAAGCAACTTCACTCACCAATCTACCGCCCTTACCGAGAAGAAGAGAGTGAAGGAGACCGAGATGGATATAGAGAAAGCGGATAACAAGTGAGTGAAGGAGGTTGTATACCGTGGTTGGGCTTGAAGACGATAGCGACGTAGGCGGGTCTTGTAAGAAAAACGAAAGTAAAAAAATAGTAACAACTAAAAACACAGAAGAGATTTTAGTCAATAGAAAAATATAGAGAAATTTGGAGAAAAATTCTTAACAAAAGCAGGTTTCATGTCGTTTTCATAATTTATAATTTTCAATTGCTCATTATGGTAAACGAACCTGAATTAGGCTTTTGCTTAAGTTTCGGGTTCATTTCCATTAAACAAACCAAATTTAATTTAAACACATTTACACATACTTGTAAATGAGAAATAAAAACTTAAATTTGGGATTTCGATATTTAAAGACCGGGATGGGTTCAAAATTAAGATTATGTTATATACTAATTCAACAATTGAATAATTCAGTGCAGAATGTTTACTAATCAAAATCATTTACTTAAACTTTATATATATATAATTGATGAATTTGATTAATAAAATTAAATTTATCCTAATTTCTAGCCCTAACTAGGTTGCCAATTTGTGTTGTAATGCAATAAAAAAAAAAAGGTGAGTTAAGCTCACAAAACAACAATTAGTGGAAACAAAGGTAATTGATAAGTTAGTAAGAGAGACCTATCGGAGGATGCAAAATAACATGACTTTCCATCTTAAAACAATGTGTTGAATTGACAAGAAAATTAACTACAAAATTTGCCTTGTGAAAAATGAATAATCTCATAGTGTTGTGTAGAAATGGTAACGGGTTGATTTTATCTTTCTCTGATTCCGAAATTTCTGTTTTTTTCTTGATTCTGTCCCAATTCTCGATGGGAAAACTTTTTTTTTATTTCCATTACCGCACTTGATGGGAATAGGGATTCCGACCCCGATTCAGTCCTTGATTTTTATTAAAATTTTTTATTTTTTAATATTTTAATTAATTAGTTAATTATATAATTTTGTAAATAAAAAAGTATTTTTTTACTTTAAATAAATGTTATACTTTTATTTTGTTATTTTTAAATTTATTAATTATATTAAAATATAAACAATTATTATATATATAAGTATATAAATAAAATAAATTTATCGGTGAGGGGAATGTAAATACCATACCTATTCCGTCTTTGCCACAAATTTTCAGGGTCGGTGAAAATGTTGAAAAATCCACCCTATTATGAGCGGGGTCAGGTGGGGCACTACTGGACAGATCTAATTGTTATCCTATTGTTGCGCCAGATCTTTAATGCACAAAGAAGAGATTAGCAAGAGATAAGCACCTCCCAGTTGTATAATATGAAGATTACATTTTAGAGTGACTTGCGTATCTTAGACTTTTCAAGCAGTATGACACATAAAAGAGGAATTTTATGGTGCACCCGGTGTAATTTACATCAGGTGCCTTAAAACTATTGGATTATAAATTTTTAATTTCATCCTTTGATAATGAATAATTGAGATTAAAAGTTGATGATCTAATGGTTCTAAAACACCTTCTTATTTACTATTTTTTTAAAAGAATAAATATTAGGATTAGATACATATGATAAGAGATTAAAGTAACGTTATTATATTTAGCAAAGAGCTTCTTATAATTTTGTAAAGAAAGCTTGAAAGAAAGTACGTATGCATGCGTGAAAGAAAGTGTATATATATATATATACTGATGCATGCGGAGAGAATATTTTTCCCCGATACAAAGCCAAGGCTTTGTAATTATTCTTTTTTCTTTTCGAGAAGTTGTTTATGATGTTTAGAGTTGAGCCAAAAGTGGGATAATCATTTGAAATGAGAAAGAAAAACTGAAAAACCATGTAAAATTGAGAAACCAAAAAAAAAAAAAAAATGTTATTACGTTATCATATTCTCATATCAATTAAATTATGTAAGACTAATTTTTTCACAACAAAAAAGAATCCATGAACCTTTTTTATGTATTTTAAAGATGTAGTGAATCGAATTGCAAATTTTTATAATTATTTATTGAAATATGACTTTTCTTTAAATTCTAACTCTGAAAAATCATTAACTATTGGTGAAGTGTTTAAGATTTTCTTAACGAAGCACTTAGCCAAAATTACTTGTTTTGATTTTGATTGTAATTTTCATTTGGTTTTTTAGTTTTACTTGTAGTTATGGTTGTTTCGGTCACTGAAATTGTGCAAAGTAATCAAAACTATAAACTAGTATGGGTAGCACTAGGCTTTGACGTTCTTTAAGTTTATTACAGTTGTTTTTGTATAAATATGTAGTTAAATGCCCTTTTATCAAAATTAATGAGTGAAAAAAATTTTTTTTTTAACTACCAAAAAAAAAAGCAAACAGTGATTTTACGAGAGGTATTTTTGTCTATTTATATATTTTTCTTTGTAAATTATTTTAGCAACAATATAATTTTATATTATTATATGCTTTGGTAAATTTTCAAGTTTCAGACTTATTTCACAAAGTATTTGTTTGTATTTTTAAATAAAAAAAATTTATAATAGTGTCAATCAATAAAGTTCCATATAGTTTAATCCAAAACGCAACTGTCATATTCAAAATATAGAGAAAATAAAAAAAGGGGTTTAAAATTTTATTATGGTGACTAAATTTTACTATTATTATAGTTATAAAATTTCTTTTTGTCTAAAAAGAATTATTTAATTATATTTTTATTTCATGAAAATTATTTCTAACTAATTTTTCAACATGAGTAGTTAAAAAGTTAACATGTCAGCCGATATGTCATTAGAAATTTGATGTGCCGTCTAATTTGTTACTAAAAATCTGATGTGATAGCTGATGTATTATCGGAAACTAACCATGAATTATTTTAGTGAAACGAAAATATATTTCAGCGATTTTTTTGGAAAAAAAAAATTTTGTAACTTTATACCAATAAAAACAAAATTTATTGAATATAAATGAAATTAACCAAAAAAAATTACCCATTTGCTATTACAGAACAATTCATTGACCGTACTGAAAGCACATTGGTTAGCTGACTTTGACTCTAATCCATGTACTTACTTGATAATGTTAGAATTAACATAAATATCACGACAGTTTATGTTGAAATAACACAATGTATAACTAAAAATTAAATACACTTTTTATCCCACGAAGTAAATTTACTTGTACTGAAACATACCACAATTATATACATAAAAAAAAAAAAAGAAAAAAAAAAGGGAATTTTCGCAGTAGCTACGTACTACTTAAGATTGCAATAGAAATTGGTAAAAGAAAAGTAGCAACCTTATAGAGTAAGTAGTGAGGTTTTAGTTTTTTCATTCTCTGGTTTATATTATTGTGATCGACTCGTATAAAAATTAAATAAAAATAAAAGCGCTTTTGAAAAAAAAATTTATATTTTTAATTTTTTTGAGTTTTGAAAATTGCTTTTGGGTAGAAGCAGATAAGCAAATATTTTTTCTAAAAATATGTTTGATAAAACAGTTTATAAAAAATTAAAAAATTCAGTTAATTAAATAAAAAAAATTCAAAAACAACTTTTACTTTTAGTATACTCAACAGCAATTTCAAACATCACTAAGTCACTTCATGGCCAATTTTCCTAGCTTCTTAATAAAGCATTGAATAGAATCTCATAATCTCGGGATAATTCTTAATTTATGGTATTCACTAAAATATTTACTATTTTGGGGTATTTTTTCATAAAATTCTGAATTTGTGATTGTTTTAATAGTAATTCCGAATTTGTGATAGTTTTGACTCGCGCGCTAGTTGGAGTGGCATGTGCCACTGTTCACCATGTGCGCCACTTGAAGTGTCACACTAATGTCCATGTGCATGCTTGCATGCACGTCCAAAAATTAGCAAATTTTCTTTTTTTGTTAACCATTTTTTTAATTTATTTATTAAATTTTGTTAATTATTTTTTAGAAAAATTACGATACAATTTATAAATTAAAGTTTGATAAATTACTAATGAAAATTAAGTAATTAAATTAAATTAAAGTAATAAATTATAAATTAAAGCATTTAGAATTTAATCATATATTAAGTAAAAATTAGAAAATAATAATTTATAAAAATTTTTAGGGATAAAAAATATAAAAAAAATTTATAAAAGTTAATTTTTTTTTTACGCATCATATAAAAGTTTACCCACATTATTATTATTATTATTATTATTATTATTATTATTATTATTATTATTATTATTATTATTATTTGTCTCATACATTTTTTTTTGTTATAAAAGTTAACCCGCATTATTATTATTATTAGATGTTAGCCGTTAATTGTTCATTAAATTTTGATTAATTATTTAAAAAAAAATAAAAACGCTATTTTTAAAAAAATTACGAAAGAAAAAATTCGGCGACAAGTGGCTTGCGTGTGCCAGTCCAATTGGCGCACGTCTCCTCAAATTATTTGTGTGCGCCAATTAGACTGGCGCACGTCTCCTAAAACTACCATAAATTTGTAAATACTTTTAAAATTACTGTAAATTTATAAATATAATTTTTAATCACTATAATTTAAGAAATATCCCATAATCTCCATACTATTTATAAGTTGTTTCTTAGATAGTTTGAAACACACAAATCAAAGTCTTTCTGGTTAATTAGTTTGAAGTGCTCTTAGCATACTTGAGAGAGGCAGCTCTGTTCTATTGCTCCTTTCGTCGTCTTCTTCTACTAATTGGTTTTTAGTTTTCTTTCCAAAATTAACGCATTTTTTCTATCTAGTGTCATCTATGTTGCTTTAGTAACATTTTCTTATCTGGGTTTTTTCTTTTCGTAATCTTGCTGCTGCTAGCTTTCGTCAAAGTGATCACTGAAAGATGGAAAGTGGAATAGGTTACCGATTCCATCCAACAGACGAAGAAATGGTAAGTCATTACTTGAGGCTAAAGATGCTTGGCCATGATGATGAAGTGGGCGTGATCCCTGAAATTAATATGTTGAAGGTTGAACCTTGGGATATACCCCGTAAGTTTATAATCACCTCATAAATATATATTTTCCCTCATTAGTGGATTTTTCCTCTTTCAATCAGTATTTGATTAACCAATCCTTTGATGAATTTGCATACAGAAGTAGCGGTGATGATGTGAAATGACCAAGTGTGGTATTTCTTTTGTGCTCGAAGTTACAAGTACTCTAATAGTCAAAGGGTGGATAGGAAGACTAGAGCTGGTTTTTGGAAAGTTACTGGCAAGGATCGTAAGATCCTAGATACTGCTACAAAAAAGACTAGTTTTTTTATAAAGGCCGGAGTTCCCAAGCTGTCAAGACCAATTGGATTATACATGAATATAGCGCCACTTTCAACTTCCCTACCAAAGTATATGTATATATTATTTTATACTTCATGCTACTACGACATTTTTAATTATATATATATATATATATATATATATATATATATATATATATATATATATATATATATATATATCCTCATTAATCATTTCTCTCATTTCATGCAGAGAGATTTTGTAATTTGCATACTGAAGAAAAAGCTAGATGCAGAAGACCTACCAGAAGAAGGCGAAACAAGTTCAATGACAGCTGCTGCAGATTTTACAGAGAATCAAAATTTATATGAAAACAATTATATTTCAACTTATGGAGGAGGAGGGTTTAATCATCAGGTACATTATCCAACAGAGGTGAGGAGTAGCATCAGCATGCATGCCTTACAATATTCATATTATTATTAATATCCCATGTAAAGTTAATTGAGTGCCACTTATATGATTTAGACAATCTTGTTAATTCTACGAATTAACCTTTAAAAATTGAATTAAATCCAAAATTTATGCTAACTTTTTGGTATATTATTTTTGTAGGATGATTCTCAAATCCAAACTTATATGCAATCATTTAATGGCTATGATGAAATGGATTACAATCTTAACTCTGCCATGAATTGGCCAAATTGTAATCGTTATTATGGGTAAAAAGGCTGAGTGAACAAATGAGGTAGCTGATTATCAGAAGCAACCCATGTAGTGCAGATATATGTTATGTGATCACTCCACTTGGGAAGATCAGTTTGCATGAGTTTTCGTGTTCTTTATAAGTACATTTTCTTGATTGTTTGTCCTATGTAGTCAACTAGTTTCTGGTTATTGTATCTTTTTTTAATATCAAATTATAGAAAGTTAATTTTGTTCCAACGAAGAAGTTTTGTTTAGCTCTTACTCAAACAACCTGGCTTTGAAAAAAACAAAATAATAAGCAAATGGCCTGTTCTCTTCCTCAAACGGCAATAGAGAGAAATTTGTGAAAAATGAAGGAGAAGAAGAAAACCTAGGGGGTCTCGAACATGAATAATTCTTCAATGACAATTGATTTTAGGTTATTTTATTTTATGATATAATTTGATTAAAGTCTAAAAAAGTCTTCATGAAGATTTGATGATAATCAAAACTTAATAAGCTTTTAGATATCCATCAAGTTTATGCATATGACTGATAACATAAGACATTCAAAATTAGAAGACACTCCAAAAGGTTATTTAAAAAGAAGTCACAAATCCAAGACCACATAACAAATAAAAAGAAGATAAAAGCTAATCATTTGAGGATCATTGTTATATATGACATGCACCATACATTTGGAAGATATAAAAAAGGCTTTCTTAAAAACGTACCAAAAGATTTCAACAATCACATTACATATTTTAAAAATTAGATAATTAAGATTTCTAAATCTTCGGCTTTAGGAAGCGAAACCCAAAAACTCAAGAGTTTATGGTCCAATTGTATGAGGTAGTTCTGGAATAGTCGAGTTGTGAGTCTAATCGATCTTCTAGGCATGATAGCATGACAGACAAGGTGGCCGATTTCAATCGTTCGGCTTGGTCAAGATAAGCAGGAGTTGTTCACACAGTTATGGGTCTCGAGACTGTCGACAGAAACAGAAAGCAATAACTATGCAATGATTGATCTAAACACTAACTTTAACAACAAAGTAAATGAGCTCAAAGAATAAATGCTAAAAAAAAAAAAATGCTCAATCTTTACTGAAACCAAAAGTCAATGCTTACAAGACAAAGGAACTTATAAAGATGATATTTTTGTCGAATAATGAGTACTGTCTATATCCAATCTGCTCTATTTATAGGGATAAATGTGCCTACCACCATTATCGACTAACATGTGTCAACGTAGGTGGATTGTCCTTTCTTTTTTGGCTTTATCTGAGCTTAGGTTTTATTCTTGGGAAGCACGAAACCCTTGATCGGTCCTGGTATGAGTTTAGCTCTTTTTTTTGTGGTTGCTCTCACTCCTATCATTGTCTTGATCTTGGTATCACCTCAAAACCTTACGAGGACATGTCTTAGATGGTAAGCGGGTCATTTATGAGCAAAAATTACCAAAGTTCCCTCCAAAGTAAGTTGGTCATTTATATTTGACTTTGTCCATCTGGTAAATTAGTTTGTAGGTTTATCTTTAATAGCCCTTGATGGAAGCGGTTTCTCTTCAGATTTGAATTGGTGCTTTCCTAGGTACATGTTCCCACCTCTTCTTAATTCGCAGGACACATGTTGTTGCCCCAAGGGCTGTCGTTTTGCTTTTCGAGGCATGCATCTTTCCACATGTCTTCCTTCATTTAAATGCTCTTTCTCTTTCCTTTTTCACTGGTTACTTGCCATTTTCTACATTTCTTCTATCTTCATCCTCCTTTGGTTTTTCTCTTGCTTCTTTGGTCGCTTTTCTTCAGTAGCGATGAGCGCATCCAATAAGTGTCTCCTTGTGACACCCTACCTATGCAACATGACTATGCCTATTACATTTCACTATAATAGGAACAATCCCATTATGTAGATGGAATGCCACAAACTGTACTTATCTTATTATTGGTTATTTATCATCATCTTATATGTTGCATTCATATACATATAGTGTCTATATCATACTAGAGCATATATTTTTATTTTTTACATTATATATCTCACATTTAGTTTTGAACACACTCACACACACATCACAAATATATCACATTATACTCCTTTATCACTATTCCCATATGCATATTTATATATAAAATACACAATATGATAGTATAGACCCTAAAACTGGGTTACAGTTGCCTTCTCTTTATATGAGCTCAAGCTTCTCTTTTCAACTTCAACTATCTTCAACCTATAAGCTCCTAAATTTGTGTGAGAAAAACCCACGCTAAGCCATTTCTAGCTTAGTGGTACATATAGGCATTGGAATTTTTTCATCCAATCATATAAAATGTAGCATAAAATAAATCATGGCATATGATCATATAAATCGTGTTTATAAAAAAATATAATAATAATGCTGCATCACATTCATGTAATAACATGTCCAAGTCATAATTCATGCCTTAACTTATACATATATCAGATAAAACTCATGCATTAACTATTTTCCTAATTACTTTTCAACCTATCTATCTTATTTACTTTCTTTCAATTAATCAACTTCAACAAATAACCCAAGCCTCATTCCTGGACTGTCCGGGTATGGGGTGTAAAATAGGTGAGCTAGTCATCCTACTCATCCATTGTAATATGTATGCTCATTTGAGTTCCCTCAAGTTAAGCGTGTTTACCCAAAGTAGGGCTCAATTAACCTGACTGAGTACAATTGTAATTTGTATGCTCATTCGAGCTCCCTCAAGTCAAGTGTGTTCACCTAAACTACATCTCAGCTAACCTGACTGAGTATAATGAATATGAGTACTTGGAACAGGAGCACCCAAGTCAAGGTTAAACAACCCGATTCTCACTCATACATCTCATCGATACGTATTTCTTATCCCTTTCATGATGCATCATTTACCCTAAAATAGTCCTTAGGTAGAGAAATGAGCATTTATACCACAATATCCCTTTTTTTTTTCAATTACATTTCTTTATATTTCCATCATATTATATATAATTTATACAAGTTCGTATATTACATTTATGCTTACTAACATATTTTCATATGTTTTTACATCATACTTTAACATTTAAGTATGTCTGGTACATAACAGACCTACTGAAACATCATTTAAACATAGGTCACTATTGTTGTGAATAGTGTCTTCACGACCATGACAAATATGGCTAGTCGTGAAGCCTGACTGTGAAGGTTACTGCCTTTATGTTCATGGTCATGACAGTTTCAATATGGTTATGACGCTAATTGTGAAAGGTCCTAACTTGTGCCTATGGTCAAATTTTGTCAAAATTCTACTTCTAAACTCTTCCTAAACATGCATAGACATCATCGCAGTCATTAGATACCAAAAGAAACAAGTTATCACAATTCAAATCATCCCCCAAAATGGGATCACAACCAAGCTCACAACTCAAGCTTTACACATGCTTTATACCAATTTTAACACCTTTGCCATTTTCATACTCATAATCATATTTATACATATACAAACACTTTAATTAACCTTTCTAACATTTAATTATGTTATTTTATGTCTCATATTACATAATATTCTACTACTTAACAAATAGGCATGCTCAACAATATCATTGCACATAACTCAATATTTACATGCATTTATCACATTTAAGGGGCAAATAATAATGTGTTTATGTACATATCTCTATTAGGCGCTTGAACAAAACCAACTAAGGAGCTACCTTGTAACATTCTCGACCATCCATACATGCATTATCACATGCATTTCATTTGGACATATTTATTTTATAAATATCTGTCACACGAAACACATGCATACGTAGGAATTTTGGCGTGAACGTATTCACGAGATAGACTTGACACGGGTCGGTTTATCGCAATAGGACCAAGTCATACGTGTCTAGTTATGATTTAAATAAGGACACAAGATATTGAAAATGAAATTAAATAAATGATTACTTTTGAAATAAAGAAAATTTAGCATAGTTAAATTAAAGTAGACAAATTGACTAGATAGTATTTTGGCACTAAGTACTTGTAATTATATAGA
>CATIWF010172737.1:0-10015 GCA_949630135.1 Balakata baccata
TACATAGTTAACGAAATTTTCATGTCCACAAACTTTTGTTTTTATTTTACTAAGGAGAATATTTTTTATAAAAAAAATTAAAAAGAATAAATATTGTAATTTTTTCTATTTTAAATTTAAAAAATAGTAAGTTTAAACTAAATTACAATCATACACATAATGTATAATATGAATTTCAAAATATTGATTGTAATTCTTATAAATTATTTGGAAAGCTATAATTTTTTAATATGTTGTATATAGTTCAATAATTAATTTATTTTAATCATATATATAACGACCTAAGTTTTTAAAATTTACGTGCATAGCATAATATAATTTACTTTTATATAAAATATGAGAATCAAATATAATTAACAATAAAAAGAATTTAAATTAAATGCGACTTAATTACATGATAATTAAAAGTAACTAAAATTAATTTGCTGAACAAGATTATTATTATGATTATTTATTTTAATAATATTGAGTTCAATTATTAAAAATCACGTGAATAGGGAGGACATGCAAAATGATTGTAAAATACTTAGTACCTCTATTTTGTATAAGACTTTTAATAATAGATAAATTAGTAATTTGGAAAGACAAATAAAATAACCGTAAAATACTTACTGCCTCTATTTTATATATAACTTTTAATAATTGACAAATTAATAATTTTTATATGAGTTATAATACAAATCCAATATATAATAATCATGTGCAATGCACGTTAATGATAAATTAGGAGGGACAGAAAAATTTACTAAAAAATCAATCTAATTATATTAGTTAATTGAGTTAATTATATCATTTAATAATTTAATTTATTAGTAAATAGTATTAATAATTCATTATATATAGACAATTACCAACCATTAATATTTAAATTAAATGTGACATAATTACATGATAATTAAAAGTAAATAAAATTAATTTACTAGACAGGATTTTTATTATTATTATTATCATTATTATTATTATATTTATTTATTTAATAATGATGATTCAAATTATTAATAGAGACATATATACACTCTTATAATTTATTATGAATAAAATATCATAATAAGATGAAATAAATTAATAAAAAAAATCAAATAATAATCAGTGCAAGTTCAATATTTAATAATCACATGCAAAACATGTTAATAAAAACTAGTAATATATAAAATTGAATAAAACACGTCATATTTCTTACCTCCATGTCTGCAAATAGGTCCATATATAAATTCTCTCTTAAAATTTCTGCAATTAGGTCGACCAATATAGAGATTAGAGATAGAAAAATATCACAACATCAACAAACAAGCAGCCATGTAGTGAAGATTGAAGCCGAGGAACCTGAAGCTATCAATTTTAAAAATTCGTTGGTCTGAATGATGTGGAGTGTAATAGGAACATATTGCGATAGTCTTTAGGAATTAAAATTTAAATGCTTTTGCCTGGATGAGTGAATGAGTGATTCAAACTTCAAAAGAATAAAAATTCCTTGAGATCCAATCAAAATTGCATAAGGAATTAATTATATACTAAACCACCCTCATTTGGATTCCACACACAAATACCGTAGTTATTTATTTGCACATATTATCTACGTGTAATCAAATATCTGAGAAGGAAAAAAATGTTAAGCAAAGCTTATATATGTAAGTTGTAACTAGCAATAATAGATAGTGTTTTGCAATATGATTTACCTTGTAAGTTGTATTGACCTACTTCTGTTTTTTTTTTAATCATTATTATATTACTTTTATATATTGCAAACATTTTTTTTTATAAATGATCTTCAGTTGTCGGTAAATCATAACAATACTATCCAAATTAATTCAAATATAACTAAAGTTGATGACTTACGAGACACGCAAGTAAATCAAAAGAAGTGATAATAATAAAGGGTAAAATTGCTATAATTTTTCTAAAGATTACAAATACTAATTAGATCTTTTCTTGTATTTAGTTACAACTTCAATATGTTTGGGAAAAATGAGACAAATTTTTTATCAAATAAAAACAGAAATAAAAGAACACCATAATTGAGTTTGAAGGAAGCAAAAGAAAGGGCTTTTCAAGCAAGTAATATTACACATTTTGTCCTTTAACATAAAGTATATGATTTTTTGTATTGATATTAATTATTTCTAAATTTTTAGGGACTTGAATATTGTTTTAAAGCAAAAATTTTTAGGATTGATAACAAGCTTTTGGATTGGTTTGAGCCTTGCAAAAAATGTACCAGTAAAGTTTATCCTAACGGAATAGAAGATAAATTTACATATTACAAATGTAAGAATCTGGATACAAACTATATTCTAAGGTAGGAACCCTATGATTTCATCAAACAATAGTTAAATTTTATATGTTGTGCTTACAATTTTATATTAATATGAAGTATTTTTATATTTTAAAAAAATTATAGGTATATATTAAAATTTGAGATTTATAACGAAGATGTCTTTGCTTGGGTGACTTTATATAATAATATTCAAATTTTGATGGAATGTCCGGTGAAAGAATATAAAAAATCAATATAGGTTTGTTTATGCTCTATTATAAATTTATAACTTATGTAGATTTTATAATAAATTTGTTTTTAATTGTTTTCTAAAGGAAAAACAAGAGAAAAATGAATACTACAAGAAATTGCAACAAATGCAAGATGAGAATAGAGAGTATTATTTTCTTGTGAGATTGAGCAAAGATGATAAAGTGAAGGAATATATCAAAGATTTTATTGTAATTGAGGTTCCAAAAATTATAAATTTGGAAGAAAAAGAAAAAAAGGAAGAAGATGATGAAGAAGAAGGAAAGAAGAAAAACAAGCAGCAGAAAATTGTGCTAAAGAACAACATCCAAAGAAAAAGATTGATGTTTTAGTCATTTTATTGTATTTCTTTATGTTTGAATGTTAAACAAAACTTCTATACTTAGATTAAATTTTATAGCTTATAGCTTATTAGGAATAGCCACAGAAAGAGAAAATAATGAAAGCATAAAGCAGAGGTCAAAGAGTGTGTGACAATGTAAGATGAATATGATAAAACCGAAAACTCAGATTTATATGTCTCTCCTCTACTGTGTGGCCCTGTGGAGAATCAATGAGATTTTTTTTCCAAAGTAAAAATGTATATTTTTCAAGTGGGAACATTCAACCTTTTTGTAAACAAAATCCACAAACTTGTCTGGCTTTCCCATATCCCCTGCATTTACAAATTTTTCGTTTCTTTTTTTTTTTTTTCATTCCATTTAGGAAAAATATTTTTCCAAAAAATGTTATTTTTATTTTTAAGAATTTTGAAAACTAGTTTTTTTTTTTGAAAAAATTGATTTAAGAAAAATAATTTATAAAAATTTTTAAAAAAATCAATTAATCAAAAACATTTATACTTACTTTTTTCACTCCTAACATCAAACATTGGTACTTCTATAGGTTTGGTTTTCATTCATAGGCTATGTAGTTATGTACTACATCAACATACTATCTATCTTTGACAAAAATAAATAAATATATAAATAGGGTCTAATTCTAAATTTTATAAATGTTTTGAATCCAATTGGAATGAAAAAAAAAATTAAGGGTGAAACTACAAAATGGATGATATATAACATACATTAATACGGCTAGAAATGGCCATGAACTAGACTACTTAATTCATGGATTCTTCCAATTTTGGCATGCAGAAAACAAGAAATTAGCTTGAAAGGATTCTTTGCACATCAAATATTTAACCAGCAAAATTTATACAAGCTTAGCCCTTCAAAAAGAAAAAAATCAGAAGGAATCATGACTCTACAACACGATAGTATACACTTTAAAAACCGAGCATCATGATTAAATTTAATGAATTTTTAATATCATTATAAAAATAAACAAAATACTTTCATTAAACAAAGTGTCAAAGAAATAGGATTTTTCATCCTTATCTATTACAATAAATAATTGATATTATATAGAATTCTGCTAATACTTATTTATAAGCATAAATTATATAAACTTCTACAATCTATATATCAAGCTTGTGTTAACTTACAGAATGTTGTCATCATATGATCTTGTTTGTCTGCAGAAGGACTCTTGGAAGCTCATTCACGATTGATTGCAACCTTGAGATTGGAACAGCCTAGATTTTCCCTTGCATCAACTGCTAATCATTCAAAAATTTTGAATGTTCGGTTAGTTTCTTTACCTTACTCTTCTTTTCATGATTCCAATAATCAATTGCAATCATATTCATGTATTTTCAAATTTTGCCTCTATCTCAAAATTTAAATACAAGATTTTGTTTTATGAGATAAATATTGAAATGATTATACGAAAAAAATATTTTAGAAACAATTTTGAGAAACATAGTTTATAAAAAATTAAAAATATATTATAACTAAATTAAAAAATTTAAATTTATAATATAATATAGAAATAGTCACTAAAAGTAAAATATTTTAGAAATATTATTACTATTATTAAATATAAAAAATTGAATGTAGAAGGTGCATGCTAAATCTAATAAAAAAAGAAAGAGATCGTGACCAACAAATGGATGCAAAAATAAACAAAAATATCTTTCTCACCTAATCACTGTTGAGGATTGCAATTTCGAATTAATCAGCTTAAGACTCACATACGAATTGGCATTAGGATAGAGGAAAAAAAATTAAAAAAAATAACGAAAGAAACATATAAATGACTAGCCATACTGTAAGATTTCACTTTATGATGATTATTGAAATTAAACAAACTCATTTCAATTTTTCTTTTTGCTGGAGAAGTCCAATATAAGTCTACCGAAACATTGTCAAAACTTACTTAATAAAATATTAATATTTATTTAAATTCTTTTTTAAATAAATTAACAAATTAAATACAAACCGATAAATTCAATTGGTTAAAAAAAATACAACAATAAAAGCGACCAACAAAAAGTAGTGAAAAACAAACAAAAAAAGGACAAAAAGAAGAAGAAAAAGACAAATGAATAATACAAAGCTTACAAAGCAACACAAACGATGAGAACAGTCATATCAGTCGAAAACAAAAGGTAGAATAGTTATGCATAGCTTAGTTAGAATCAAGGCAATAAGAAGATAAGTCCATTGAATATAAATGAAAAAAAAAAATATAACATTTAATTTTAATATATTTAAATATGAAAAGTAATAATAATAATATTTGACAGATGAACAATTGTATCATCCTGTATGCTCTCTTTTGTACAAGCTGGAAGAAGTACCTTCATGTGAGCTAAGATATTTTAGCACGAGCTACAATTTGTTTATTGTCAAAACGGAAAGGTTAAACTTCTGTCGGTATATATACAAGAAGAATTGTTTGAATTGTTTATAGGAGACTCAGAAGATGCTATAGAATTACAAACCAATAGTAAACTATATAACAATAAAAGCAACATAAAGTAAAAGCGACCAATAAAAAGTAGTGAAAAACAAACAAAAAAGGACAGAAAGAAAAAGAAAAAGACAAATGAATGTTATAAAGCCTACAAAGCAACACAAACGATAAGAACAGTCATATCAGTCGAAAACAAAAGGTGAAATAGTTATGCAGAGCTTAGTTAGAATCAAGGCAATAAGAAGATAAGTCCATTGAATATAAATGAAAAAAAAAATATAACATTTAATTTTAATATGTTTAAATATGAAAAGTAACAATAACAATATTTGACAGATGAACAATTGTATCATCCTATATGCTCTCTTTTGAACAAGCTGGAAGTACCTTCATGCAAACATTGTGGAGTTATGAGATTTGAGCACGAGCCACAATTTGTTTGTTGTCAAAACGGAAAGGTCAAACTTCTGTCGGTATATATATCAGAAGAATTGTTAGAATTGTTTACTGGAGACTCAGAAGATGCTATAGAATTACAAACCAATAGTAAACTATATAACAACCTATTTGCAGTCACATATTTTGGAATCAAATTGGACAAAAGCTTAGCATCGAACAGAAATGGAGTTTATACAATTCAAGCTCAATGTCAAATATATCATGAATTGCAAGAATTGGTGCCAATAGATGGGGTTTTAAGGTATTTTCACTTATATTTTTATAATAACATCCATGAAATAGAAAGTAGGAAGAATGCAATTAAAAATATTCAACTGCAAGAATCTATTATAACTAAATTGATCCATATTTTGGAAAATAATCCATATGTTAAAGTGTTTCGAAAATTGAATTACTACGATTCATACAAAAATTTGAAAATATGGATTACAAAAAATACAAGAGAAGAACACCAATACAATGCATCAACAGAAGAAGATGTTGCAAGAATTTGGGTTGAGGGTGATAATCCAAATGCACCTTTAAAAAGAGAGATTGTTATGAAAACACATTCAAGACAAAAATATAGAGTTAAACACTACTTCAGATGCTACGATCCACTACAGTATCCACTGTTAAACTCAAAAGCAGAAAGTGGGTGGCACCAAGATATTAGAAAATATGATAATGGCACAAGGACACAAGCAGAAAATACTTTCAATATTCCAAATATAACATCTGCAGAAGTAGTGATAACAAACAAGAATGAAGGTATGCATTCCTAACGTAATACTTTTAAGAAATTACTTTCACGTACATCTTATGCATTTGCTTAAAGAGGCATGCCACATAAATTTTATAAAATTTTAAAATTTAAATTCTTACCAGTATATAATTCCTTTTTTTCCTTTAAATAAATATTGATAGTCCATTCAAATTATATTTATTAAGTTATATATTATTTTATTTATTAATGAGAATTACAAGATCAAAACATTAAAAATAATTTTGATATATGCCTTTATTTACACTAAATACTTTTAGATTCTTGAAAATAAATTACAATTGAAAACAATTTACAAAATGTTTAACTTTCTATTTATAAATTATTAATCTTAAATATAGGTATCAACCAAAAAAATCATGCAAAGGTTTCTTGTCATGAGTACTACTGCTATCATTTCCAAATTAGGGAAAACAAATAATCATTATTGTTATTAGCTGGAAGACTTATGCAACAATTTCTGGTGAATATGTATATTAAGTTGAAGATAACATGACTTGACTTTTTTATAACACAACAGTCCCACATAAAGTTAGAATTATATCAAAGAATAGTAGACAGCATGAGAGCAGGAGAAACTAGAGGAGATAAAATTGGAAAAGGAAATGTGATACCTGTATCTTATATTAGTGGCATGAGAGATATGTGCAAATGATACCTTAATGCAATGGCTTTGGTACAAAGATATGGAAAACTATATTTATTCATTATAATGACATGCTATCCAGAATGGAAAGAAATAAAAGAAAAATTTCTACCAAATTGCACATGTTCATATAATCAAATTTTCAAAAAGAGGATTGTCACATACACACATTCTGCTCATTTTGAAGCTGGGACATAAGATAACAAAGATTAAATAATTTGATAAATTTGTTTATGTTGAAATTCTAGATGAGATAAAATTTTTAGAATTGCATGAGATGGTTGCAAAACACATGATACATAGTCCATGTGGAGATAAAAATCCAAAATGCCCTTGCATGATTGATGGAAAGTGTAAATTTCATTAACTAAGACCTTACATTTTAAAAACAATGCAGAGAAATGATGGATACCCAATTTATAGAAGACCTAAAAATGGACAACAAGTATAATACTTTGAAACATTTAAGAAAATTATCATATTTTTTTCTTTTGAAAAAATGAATTCTTTCCAAAATTATGCATAACATTTACAACTCATGATCTCGCAGATTAAAAAATCAAACAAGTCATTGGACAATATATGGGTAGTACCTTATAATCCATATCTACTAACAAGATATAATTGCCATATAAATGTTGAGGTAACATCATAACCATTGCCTTACTGTTTAGTCAATATTTCCTAAATTTAATATTCCTTTGAACAATTAAATTCTAAATGAAAAGAATAAAACTTAAAACATTTATAAATGCCCATTAAAATGGGTAGTTATAATATTGTATCATATTATTTTTTGTCAGATATGTTTTGATATAAAGGCAGTAAAATATTTGTACAAGTATATCTATAAAGGCCACGATAAAATTGCAATCCATGTGGGTGACTTTAATGGAGATAAACAGATAGATGAAATACAACAATATCAGGATGCAAGAAGGGTATCTGCCGTCAAAGCAATATGAAGAATGCTTGAATTTGAAATGAATGAAATTAATCCAGTAGTATGCAACCTGTAATTGCATTTGCCAAACAAACAAATGGTCACATTTTGGTACAGTCAAAACTTACAGAAAGTACTCCTATGGGATAATGTTAAAATGACAATTCTTCTAGAATTCTTTCATACATGCTCAACTAATAAAGAAGCAAGGCAACTGTTTATATAGAGAATTTCCAAAACATTATGTGTGGAACAATGATGAGTGTAGGTGGACAAAGAGGAAAAAGAGAATAATAATTGGCCGTGTTAATGCAGCAAATCCAAAAGAAGGTGAGAGGTATTATTTGAGACTCCTTTTGAGTCATATTAGAGGGCCTAAATCTTTTGATGACTTGCTTATTATTGATAGTATCCAATATCCTACTTTTAAAGAATCTACAATCAGGAGGGGTTTACTTGAATTTGATTAAAGTGTATCAGAATATGTTATGGTTTGTTACACCTCATCCAGTCTAGGAATATCTCTAACAATATCCACGCAAAGAAGAAAGAATAAAACCATTAAGGAGATAGCTTGATCATACCTCAAAGTGCTAGCAATGATATATGTTTCTTTGAGAGAAAAATAAACTCTTTAATTTTTCTAGTTGTCTCAAAAAAATTTTCTTCTCCCAAAAATTTTTTCTTGTCTATTTTCTGTCTTTTGGGGTCTTTTTGATCCAAAAGAATATCAGTTTCATAGAGCAAAAATTAAGAGAGGAGAAAATGAGAGTTTCATATGGTTCAATGGCCATTGTGTGCTGCAACATGTGGCTGGGCAGGCTAGCGGGCTAGCACGGGCCCGTCAACCCCCGCGAATAATTTTGTATTGCGATCTTGAAATAATTCTCTCATATTTTTGGATCCTATCCAAAGTCATTTTACTCAGTCTTCATATCTCCAAAGCATGACTATTAGGTTCTCGGTTATGTGGGCCACTTAAATTATCAAATAATTTAAGTCATAAGCGGTATCTAACAATACATCATAACCCCCAATTGACCGGAAAGTCAGTGGTTTGACTACGAACCTTTCCATAGACAATTTATGTGCAATTTATCCATTCACCATTTTATACCCTACTCAGTTCAGAGCATGGATAACGTGTCAACTCCTACTAGACTGACTACGTCACACCTAGCCCAAGTGATATTAGATCTTGTCCTTGGGACTCATTACTCTATTAGACATGTCACTGAAGACCATATTTTGGACATTTCCATTCTGGCTAGAGATTCCCGAGTGATGATCCTGACAAGAGGCCGTGGGTATACTCTCCCTCTATCAGGAGTGGTGAATTCTCTGTTGGCTACCCAATTACCTTCGAATACCTCAAGCTACACCCAATCACCACCCTATGAGCGACCTTTATAAGGCAACAAAGAATGGAGTTAAAGCACAAAATCAGTATCTAAGATATCCTTGAGTACCTCAAGTCTAAGGATACTTACCCCATTGCTATGATGAGACTAACATCGACATTTGAATAGATAATCCATATGATCGTCTCATAGCAGGTCATCCAATGTACTTGACTACTCTTAGCAAGCATCCACATGTTAACTTTGAACATCTCATGTTCACAGCTTATGAGATCTACTACTTGATCCAATCAAGGAGTAAAACATGTGCTAGTCTATATGGATCAACAATATCCCATCTTATTGAACCTATGACTAGGGATAATTTAGATACTAATATAATTACATATGATAGGAATCTCATTATCATGATCCCATCATGATTTCCTTCATGCTATGTTTCATATTATGGACTTTCATTAATCAGTTTAAGATCTATATCAATTCATATGCAAATGAATACTAATATAATGAAAGAATG
>CATIWF010172769.1:0-13290 GCA_949630135.1 Balakata baccata
GGATTTTGCGACTGGACAACAAAGTTAGGGAAAAAACCATTTTGTTGTGAATCTTTAATTTGGAAGAAGTCATAAAAAACCGAATCTTTATTTTGGTTCCCCCCTAAAGATGAGGTTTGAAGTAGGGAATCAATTCAAAAAATGTAACATCCATGGTAATAAGCACTTTTTTTGAAATAGGTTCATAACATTTATAGCCCCTTTTGGCTGAAGCATATCCAACAAACACATATTTCGTGGCTCAGGGAGCAAATTTCCCTTGATTGTAATTATAATTATGAACAAATGCAGTACTTCCAAATATCTTTAATGGTAAAGATGAAGAGAGTCTATTAGCAAGAAATAACATTTGGAAAACATTAAAAGGAGTTTCAAAGTTTAAAACTTTATTAGACATTCTATTTGTGAGATATGTAGCGGTAAGAATAATTTCATCCCAAAGATATGTTGATATTTGATTGGTAAAGAGTAATGCCCGTGCAACTTCCAACAAGTGTCTGGTTTTTCTTTCAGCCAAACCATTTTGTTGCGGAGTGTCAACACAAGAACATTGATGAACAATACCTTTTTCAAGAAAAAAATGACTCAAAGTATTTTTAAAATATTCTCGTCCATTATCACTTCACAATATTTTAATATATGTGAAATTGTGTTTGAACCATGGTGTAAAGATTTTTGAAAATTGTTTCTACTTTCGATTTATCCTTCATCAAATAAACTCAACTTAATCTTGTGTGATCATCAATAAAAGTCAAAAACCATTATTTACTAGAATATGTAGGAGTTCTACAAGGACCCCAAATATCACTATGGATCATGGTAAAATGAGATCAATAAAAGTCAAAAACCATTTTTTACCAGAATATATAGGAGTTCTACAAGGACCCCAAATATCACTATGGATCATGGTAAAATGAGTAGTTGGTTTATAAGGTTGGGGGAAAAAAGATGCACGGTGATGTTTAGTAAATTGATAAACTTCACATTGAAAAGGTGGATTTTTATTTGAAAATAAACTTAGGAACAAGTGCTTTAAATACTGAAAACTAGGATGATCTAACCTATAATGCCAAAACATGATATTATTATCTGTGGAAACAGAAATAGAATTGGGACAAGTACTTTGACTTTGTCTACTGGAGGCAGGTCCATCGTCAAAATAATAAAGTCTATCTTTTTCCTTAGCACTGCCAATCAGCCTCCCCATTGGTCAAGTCCTGAAATTCACAATAAGAATGGTAAAATTTAGCTAGACATTGATGATTAGAAGTAAGTTTACTAATGGACAACAAATTGCAAACGAAGGGTTATTATTGAAGTTTAATAGTTCCAGTCATGACAATTACCGAAAGTGAACCATCTGCTATTTTAACCTTTTTTATTTCTTGCACAAGGACTTTAAGAAGAAAACAATTTAGAACAACCCGTCATATGATCAATAGCACCGTAATCAATTTTCCAAGAATGAACATGATCAGAAACAACACCGAGAAAGGCAGTAACAAGAGAATTACCTTTTTGAACAAAAGAACAAGATAAAGTTAAGGACAACTTTGGAGATTGAAATAACTTATACAAGTGCTCTAATTGTTTCTTAGTAAAAAGGATCGCATCTGAGTTGATAGAAGGTTCCTGCATTTTAATGGTAGTGACTTGATTGACACGACCATCATGTTTGGATTTTGATTTCCAGTTTGCTAGTTTACCATAAAGCTTCCAACATGTCTCCTTAGTATGTCATGGTTTGTTGCAATGATCACACCATGGTTTTTTCCGCTTTTCAATATCAAAATCAGTACTTCTAGTCACAAGGGCAGAACTTTCATATTCAATATTTAAACCAGGATCAGCGTTATTCATCATGACTTTTCTCCTTGACTCCTCATGTCTAACCTCAAAAAAAACTTCCTGAATGGAGGGCAATGGTTTTCTGCCTAGAATGCAATCTCGAACTTCATCCAAGCTCTGATTATAAGCTCTATCATTTTTCTCTCTTTTCTTATGATGAGCATAGTCATTCGAATTCTCCCGAACATCATCATAACACTGATCAACCTCCTGCCATAATGTTACCAATTCATTGTAATAAGTGGTAACATCACAATCATGTTGTTTAGATTTCTATAGGCGAGTTTTCAACTTAAAAATTTGATAAGAATTCTCTAGGTCTGAATAAAAATCACGAACTGCCTCCCAGACATCTCGGGCAGTAGAAAGAAATAGATGAGGTTTTTTAATTGCGGGTTCCATGGAATTGATGAACCAAGCAATAACTTGGGAGTTTTCGGAATGTCATTTTTTCAAATTTGGATCATCCACAGCAGGTTTTGGAATTTCTCCAATTAAATGCCCAAGTTTGTCTCGCCCATCAATAGCTAACCTTACTGATTGAGACCACTCAAGATAGTTATGCCTATTGAGTCTTATACCTGTGAGAAAAATACCTGAATTTTGGGAATAAGAATCTATAAGAACAAGTGAGGAAGAAATAGGATCTGAAGTATTGGAAGAATCCGACGTGGCAGTAGAGTTTCTTTGGTTGCCGATCATCGCCGACTTGTAGGACATCATTTATGGGGAAAAAAAAAGAGCAACCATGCTCTGATACCATGTAAGTTTTAGGAGATAAATAATTCTTTCATGTATTTCTTTAGAAACAATTACATATAAATAGTAGAGGATCAGCCTCAAATTAGGAAACCTTTATAAAATAGTAAATCCCTCAAATTAGCTGATTTCTATATTAAAAAGGGAATATTAGATTCTTTCCTAAAAATTAAAAAGGAAATATTATATTCTTTCCTAAAAATCTGACACAAACCAATAGGCAAAGCTACAATTAGAGCTTTTCAAGTGACAAATGCCAAAAGTTTGCTATAAAAATTAAGCATCAACAATGTAAAGCGTTTATGTGTACACACAAGTCTTTGCATGTAAGAGAGGTTCTTGGGGTTTTATTGATTTTGTGTTAATGGGAGGCGTGGGGAGAGAGAGAAAGAGAGAAAGCAATAAAGATTTTACCATGAAATCCTGGTATTCGATTATGCTTCCTGCATAACCACGATTAACAGTCACTTTCAGAACATACCTGTAAAAGAGAAAATAAGCAAACTGTTGTGATATAAGTTTTCCATTATAAAAAACATTTTTAGCTTTTTCACCTCAAAAAACACCATTGCTCTAAAATCCAAACCACACACTGAAATGCAAATGATTATTTCTATTTTTATCAAGCACTCCTATCAGTGATCCATTTTATCTTATGGATAAATGATCTGTTATATAGAGGCTGCTCAAAAACAAAGCAGATAGAGATAGGGATAATCCTGAGGCCAAACTCTAAATATGATTGACTATCAATTATACCACAGAACAAGCCAGTTATTTGATAGAAATACAGTTGAAACTGGATCAATCAAGAAGCATCACATATGAAGTATGAGATGGCAGTAATATCTGCGCCAATTAGTAAAGGCAGGTTTTAAATTGTTAAATCATGTGATACCGATATTAAAATCAAAACACAAATACTAATAGCCAATGACAAAAGGAAATAATCATGATTATTTGGTACTTCTATCAAAGAGTTTAACAAAAGAAAACTGATAAAATCAGGGAGAAAGAAGATATCCCCAGCAGAAGATCATCAGCACTCAAGCCATATTTATGAGAAACTTCACACCAGACCAAGAAACATTAAAATTATTAAATAGAAGTAAGAAAATTAAACCAGCTTTATGTTATCAAACTGTCAAAATCAAAATTGAGCTCAATTGTAGCAACAAACTACCACAGGTGCTACATACAAGACAGTAGAAATATTCAGCAAAAATTATTTGCATAAATTTCCTTGCAAGATTTATATATTAAATATTTACATACCTAAGTCTGACATTCACCCCATTATATGCCTCGTAAGGCATTTCTACAGTAGAAAACTCAAATGGATATGATTTTCTTTCATATATTTCCCCTGGAACATCCAATTCGCGTACTGCAAGTGAGGGAACTCAGAATCATGACCAAAATAAAACAAATCAATTTATGTTTCCTTTCAAAAAGACTAGACAATAAATATACAATAGCTTCGTGTTTGCTGGGGATTTTAATTAGAACAACTTTTGGCAAAATAACATTGCAAGTCTTTTAATGAAAAGCAGATAGCTTTAGCAATTAAGATATTTAAAGCATTCCTGAAGTAAATTTTTTACTACTTTTGGGGAAAGCAACCAAATAAACACTTTGTTTGATTAGCAATAGAAGCAATTATGGAGACACTCACCAAGGGAAGTAAAGTCATAAAAATTTCCCCTGTCGAAGTAAATCTCTGCAAGGTGCAACAAAATTGTTAAAATGCCACTATGTAAAAAGCAACAACCTCCAATAGTTTTGACAGCAACATGAGAAACAAGCTACAGCACGCCGATACTAAATAGAAAATAGTCCAGATCCAACTAAAAATGGCTTATGGTTCCAGTCAGTTTAGCCCAGTTAATGGCACTAAATCCTTGGCATGTTTCTTGCGGATTCAGGTTGGGGAGGGTGGAGCAACAGATTATATTAAAATGCCTAATGAGTAAAAACCATTTAAACCACAAAGTTAAATGAGAGGTTTACACAATTTGAGCTACTGAAGCTTGAATTTCAAAATCTTTGAATTAACTCAAACTCAAGTAATGAATCAAGCTGAATTCAAGTATTACAATACTCAACTAGAAGTAGCTATTAGCCCAATCAAGAGTCTAATTTTTATAGAATTTTAGATATAGCATAAGTATTCCACATTGAAATAACAACTTGTAATATTTATCAACCCTAAATATATAAATAACCTGCCAATTGATTTTAAATTTGAGTTCATTCAAGTTTATTCAAATTTAATTCTGGATTAAAAAAAAATGATTGAAATTTTTAAAGATGATGAAATCGAGTCAAATCCAGCTCAAGTATCTTGAAGCCAAGTACAAGCATGAAATACAGTGTCTGTTGAGTTCAAGTTGATTTTTGAGTGTCAAATTTTCAAGAATTGACTCTCGACACGAATTATTAGGCTCCTACACTAATTCTTGACAACAATTTTGTGTGCATAAACTTTTGTCAGCTGGCACACAAGTACTGTAAAAAATGGAAGATGAGGAAGGAAATGATGAAGTGGAAGAAAATAAAGGAATTAAATTAAAGAAAATAGAGAGAAGTGAACAAATCTCTATCACCTAATAAAGAAGTGAACCAATAACTACCACTCAGTGATTACATTTCAATCAATGATTCAACATCGACCTGATTCACCAAATATAATTACTAATTGACAAAATTAACTAACAGAGCTAACAAGTCAACAAATTTTTAGAGCTCTTTGACAAACATAACAAATTGCAGGTAGTCTATAGTATCAGCAAAGAGGACTAGGTTTGAAGAAGTAAAGGACTTAGCACCTATCATAGATGTAGCCACAACTACAGTGGAAAGGAATGAAACAGTCCAAGTAGCCAGCCCCATCTGGATCAGGATTAAAGCTATGTTGAGCAACTTGACTCTGTTCTGTCTTTTTGGTCTCTTCTAGACCGCATAGAAAAGTTTAGACTCTAAAAGTTTCTGGAATATTTCCTCCCATATCCTTTTTGTATTTCTAATACATCCAAGTGCTCCTGATTTATTATTTGGTAAATATTTATGGCTTTTGTGTGGACAAAGGTCATCCATGGCAAAGACACCCTTGACTTGTAGGAAAGGTAAATAAATAATGAAATATCACCATGTTCTAAATTTTGAATGATATGAAATAGCTTACTTACGATTTTTAAAAGCATTAAGAACATGAGATTTGCCCAACAATGTTATGAGATTTGTTATTGGCAATTTTTTTTAGAGTTTTTGGAAGGAGGCTAGGAAACACCATTGTTATGTTGAACTTGTTGCATAGTTGTTAAAGGCAAAAGGCGCACCAAGGTGCTAAGGACTCTTATTGCCTGAGGCACAAGGTGAGACATGTGCCTGATAAAAGGCGCAGAAAATAAAATGAAATAAAGTAAACCTATAACTCATAACACAACACATACATAAAATAAAATCATGATCATAATATTATCACATATGTATTGATTTTATCTAATAATAACAATTTTTAGTGTATAATATATTTGATGTTAACATTAAACATGCAATAAATTATCCTTTTCCAACCTCCACCATTTGCTCAAAATAAAAATTATTAAAGTTTGTTGATAAATTAACTTTTGTTGATTATATGTACCCCATATGTCATTTTTCTTCAAGTTTTTCATAAGAATTTTAAGTTAAAAAGTGGAATAATTAGCCTAGGTTGAAAGAAGAATAGGGGAGAAAATTAAGTTAGACATAAAAACCATAAAAAGAGTTGTTGCTGAGATGGTTTAACCATGTAAATGGCAAAGATAAAATTAGACAGCTTTGAACCTTTGCAACCATTGAACAATCTTTGAGAAATTTTGCACTTAAAACCAGTGTTGTTAAAGGCGCGCCTCAAATGAAAGGGGCACAAGGCGCAACCTTTTGTGCCTCAAACCCTTAAAGGCAGATGACCTCAAAGAGGCGCGCACCTTTGTGTGAGGCGTAGGCGAGACACGCCTCTTTAATATTTAAGGTTTTTATTATATGTTTTTGGTCTTTTAAGACAAAACAATCTCAAGCCTTTATCATACAGTTAAAGTAGGTTATGTGCAACTTACCCATACCTAATTATTTCACATACAAAAAAAATAGAAGATTAAAAAAAGAAAGAAGGCAATGAAGAAGAGGAAGATGATTTTAAAGGAAAAGAAGATATTGAAGAAGGAGAAGTTGAAAACTATAGGAGCTTATTAATGATGAGTAATGTAACGATTATAATTAATATTTAGCAGGAGATTAGGAGTGTAGAACCAAAACCATAATTATAAACTTATATTAAATTAGTAATGAAAAATATTTTAGGATTTTTGTTATAGTATAATAACACTACTCTAGGACTAGAACTTCTACCTATTTATAGGACTATATTTTACTTTTATTACCTCTTTTGCACATGTTTTTATTGTGTTTTAACTGCCTCTTGAACATTATGACTTGCTCTTTTGAATTGCTTTTCTTTGGTATTGAGTTAAGTTCAAAATTTTATTTTATGTATGTATTGCGTTATGAATTCTAGATTTATTTTATTTCATTTTATTTTTTGCGCCTTATTTTTGTCAGGGGCAAGCCTCGCCTTGCGCCTTAGGCGATAAAAGCCCTTAGTGCCTTTGTGCGCCTTTCGCCTTTAACAACTATGCTTAAAACTAGTTATAATGAATGAAATTTTGAGCTTAAGTTATATTAGAAGTCAATTGGTAGTTGTATTGGATTATGCCATGAAAAATTATAGAAATCTTGTGAGTTTTGTATGATTTACCTATGGCCACACAAGGAGAGAGGGATACATCAAGCTAGTGGAAGGAAAAAAAGGAGAAAAGGTGAAAAAAATTTGGAAAAAATAGTCTAGAACAAAAATTAAGGTTTGTGCATACTTTTGACTTAGTTATTTTGTGAATTTTGTTTGTTTTTATGCTTATCTTTGACATGTGATTGTATCTTGAGTAGGAACCTTCAATGAGTTGTGTGAATGGGGGTATAAGGGACTGCCTAATATAAATTTGAAGCTAATTAAAATAAATCATTGCCATATTATCATAAGAATGTTAGTTAAATGGTGTGTATGCATGAGCTAAAGGCTTGTATGTGATTAATTGTTGCGTTTGACTTGATAAATGAGAATTCTATTGAATAATCATACCTTGGCCAAAATGTGCATAAGCCTAATACCATTACGAGGATTTAGGTTGTAAAGTTTAGGTTGGACGGAAGAAAAAAGAAAAAGAGAAAAGGAAATGTCACTCGGGCGCGCCTCTAGAGTAGGATATCCTAGTATCCTTTTTGTCTTATGCTGTTTGCTACTATCAATAAATTCCTCCTTATTCATAAATGGAAAACATGCAAGTATTAGGAAATACTCACTATTGAGTCATCTGCAGTAGATTCTCCCTCAAGTATCATAGAATCCTAGATACACTATGCATGTTATATTACTAAAAATTTATTGCATGGAGAAACTTCACCTATTTGACCAAGAAGTTCAACTTTGATGCCATTGTGTTCAACTTTCTTTCCTTGAAATGGCTCTATCAAAACCTAAAACCACACCACATATGAAAATTTTCAAAGCATCAGATCAATAACACTATATTGGAAAGTATAAGATCTTTTACCACAATCATGCTGTTAATACAGACCTTTCCAGCAATATTTTCTTGACTTTGGAACAGCGGAACCATAACTGTTAGACCATTTTCCTTCTTCATGGGAACCTATACACAGGCACGATAATACTAGAAACATTAGAATTATTAGCACATTACATTAATTGAAGAACCTAGTATCCTAATTTAGGAACCAGTACAACAACAGACAAATATTTTGTTTAATTGCAGTAAAGGAAAGGGGAATTTGTTAAGCAAGTCGTGAGTCGATCCATTTTTTTTCCTCCCAATAAATAACTTCGCAATCATTCACCACCAAGACAACAGAGTGAATTATCATTATACCATTTTTAAGTTTAACCCCACTGCCTCAAACTATGTTAACCTAGTTAGGAACTTAATTTAAAACAAGAAAAACATTGCATCATAAAAATAAAAAAAGAATAATAAATAGTAGGCCACCTGTTTGCGAGTTTTCCCATCTGAAAATGTAACGGAGATACTACAAGCTGGCTTGAAGGCTCCAATAAGGTAATTCTGTGGAAGAAAAATGTAAAATTTGAAGAACACTATCATTTATAATTGAGCCAGAAAAAAAAAATACTAAATTAAAAAATTCAATGAACCTCACCATGCTGTTTAAGGTTCAAGGTGGATCCTAACCCCCAGTTGCAAATACCTAGAAAATTCAGTGTCAGTATCACAAATGGACGAATTACTGCGTCAATTTTTACAAATTAGAGAATCTTATAAACGATTATATCCCGACCAGACAGCAAGATTCTCAGATTATTTTAACTGTAGTTATTGTATCAACAAAAATAAATTATTAGTCATAAGCTTTTAATCGGCATATAAATATAAAAATCATGGTAAATGCGCTAAGAAAGAGAAAAAAACACAGATATTTCTGTTAGAAGGAAACAAAGAGGTGAAATTGAAAATCTACAACATCAAGAACCAAGAAAATGAAATTAGGAAATTGATCGCCATACCTGAATTGAAGATATAAGCTTAGAGAAAGATCAGGACAAGAAGAAGGAAACGAAAATGAGAGTAGACCTAAGTTGCCCGCCCCGTCCGAGACTGGAGATTCGTTAGTACTTCGAAACCAAGGAGCTGCCTCGATCGGTTTAACATTACAACTCATTGATTTTATTTTTTCTTGTCAGCTTAACACATGTCCATTACTTTACCTGTAATTATTCATTTTTACTATTTTACCATCTATATTCATTTTTATTCATACTAATTTTTTATTAATATTTAATTTTAATTTTTCTATTAATTTATACTATCTTATTTAAAATATTAATTGACTAATTAATATCATTAATATTTAAAATAGAAACACATATTAATTTTAAATTTAATAAAAAATATATTACACTTTATATTTTAACTAACAATATAATACAATGTAATATTACAATATTTTATTTATATTGAATTATATGAGTATATATTTATCTTGAATTTCATATTAATTTATAGTTTTTTACTCATAGTAAATAAAAGAGTCGTCTCAAATTATTAATTTGTTCATTATTAAAAGTTATATATAAAGTAGAAGTAATAAGTATTTTACAATCATTTTACATATCACATATTTTCACTTTTATATGTACTAGTTTTTCATTAACATCCGTTGCACGTAATTATTAGATATTGGACTCGTCATCAATTATTATTTGATTTTTATATAAATTTTTTTTGTTATTTTATTATTTTTTTTATCTTATTTGAAATGTTAATTAACTAATTAATTCTTGAGATAAATATAATCATGAATTGGATATCAATTGTTCAAATATATAGAAATTATTAGATATTTTATTGTAATTTTGTATCATTACAAAAAATTGTTACAATTAAGATGTGATTGTCTTTTTCTTTTTTCTTGTTTTGGTAGTTCATACCATTTTCTCCCATATTGTTTCATTTACTTTGGTCACTGCATAAATATATTATTAAACTGTTAGCTTTAAAAATGTTTTCAAGATGTATAATTTTAATTCATTTGACATAAGTACATATAATTTTGTCATTTTATCTATGGAAATAGTACTACTTTATAGACTATATTTTTTTGTATATGCGACTTTTGTTTCATTTGACATATTCTTTCACAAGCACCTTCATCGTGTAAGCTAAAATGTCTCATGATAATGCCACATATAATTGTTCATGTGAGAATATATTTTCTAGTAAATATACTCCAATATTATGTATCATTTACCCTTGAGCCTTATTTATTATCATTGCAAAACATAGGCACACTGGAAAATTGCTTTCTTTTGAAATGGAACGGGTACCCACCTTTCATTTTTTGCTAGAGATAAGAGTATCATTAGCAATAATACTTGTTTTTCTACATGTTGTCTTTGTACTATTTCAGCGTGTATGACATTTTTTCAAATTTTTTGCACACTATTCTCATCCTGTTACACAAGCCATTAGATGCATATAGATTTCTTAACAGTATTACAGAACAATTAACTTTAAGCTCCAATTTGTGTAGAAGCAATCCATTTGATTGGACAATGTTTAGAAATTCCTTTTAGTAGTTATTATTGATGTCATTAATTGCTTGATAATAACTGGTGTACCGATAACTTTCTTCATTGAACATCTGTATTATCTTATAATTCAATAAGTTAACATATTCATTTTTTGTGGCCAATATAACACGATTTGTTATGTATTACAATGAAGTATAATTCGCTAACAAATTAGGGAATACAGCAAATATGAAATTTCTTCACTATCATTGCACGTATCATGGTATATGACCATTTATTATGGTATTTCAATCTTTTTATCTTGCATTGCAGGCTATTCATAGTCACCAATTCTCAATATGAAATTGTTGAATTGCTTTTATAGTCTTGCTCTCATTTTTTTTTTCAACTCAATACTTTCTTTGTAACACCTCCTTGCCCTCCTAAATATCAATTGGGTAAGCTGATGTCACATGCAATATGTACAACGTTATCTCATATATAAATATCTGCAATTTCATTTCTTGTAAAACACATTAGTAATATACATATTTTACCTAAATATATACATTGGAAATATATTTATTTTTCTTTTATATTTTATAATACCTCCAAAATTTTTAGTCCATGTCATTTATATTTACATTTCTAAAATATTTACAATGTTCCACACAAAATGCATTACTAACTATTATTCACAAACAAATGATAACCACAAGAATAACCAACCTTGTCTAGGTGGCTATGGCTGCTGCCCCTCTCCATTTGTGGAGTCCACTGATCTGGTGGCTCTCAATATCAATTCGCTGCTATTGCCCCTCGTACTAATACCTACGTGAGAAAAAAAACAACTCTTGCGCTGAATAATTCACTCAGTGGTGCAAACTTTATAGTAACAGTCATATATAATTAAATTTTAAAAAATCACATACAATATTTTCATAAATTAATAACATGATAAATCTAATAAATCATTTATTTTATTTAGTTATCAGAACATCATATCACATTCAATCAGACAATAATCACAGCATCTAGAATCAATCACAATTATTTTACCTGTTATTGTCATAGAGCCCATAAATTAAATCACATAGACTAGATTCTAAGAAACACAAGGGGTAACCGTAATAATAAGGCACCTGAGTTATAGCTCGTCTACCCGACCGAAGCCACCTACCTCGGCTATAGCTGTCACATAGCCGATATCTCAACCAAAGTAAAATCACATGATCAAAATCAACTCACGTGACCAACTATAAATCTCCTGGTCGTAGCCACATAACCTTATTAGCATGTCAATAAGTCTACTCAGTTCCAATCCAGGCTAATCCATAGGCTTAGGTCATAGCGTTCACATAATTCAACATATTTATTCAAAAATATTTCATTCATTGCATATATCTATCAAACAATTTATCATACAACAAATCACACACTACATGTCATATATCCATCACAAATCCAGAACAATAAATCATTTTATTTTATAATACCATATATAACTTAATATTCTTAAGCATTTTATTTTAATATAATAAAATTCATTAACTAAAGTTATGGCTATTGCCATAAAGTTTGCAAAAACCTGAACTAATATTTGCCCGCATCTGCCGCTTCTTTACCCTTATCCGGCACAAGCATTTGTGGTGAAGGTTCGCCTAGCAAAGAATATTTAATTAAATAACAAAATTTGGATTAAGCTAATTCCATTAAATAATTAAAAGAAATTTTCTTAAATAAAAATTTACGTCTCTCACATCAATTTATTTTATTTACTTTTTTTCCATGTCTTTATCAAATTTACTTTATTAGTCTTTTAATTTTGAAAAAAAAAAATTATATCTTAGGTGATGAATTTGTTTTGGGTTCCAAAATTTACATTGTTTTATTCTTTGTGTCTTTATGCCTAACTTTCCATAACTTTAATTAATTATTCATTTAGTTCTTTATTAAATTTACTGTCCATTTAGTTTAGTTCATTATTATTTGTATTTTATTTTTTAATCATTATTTATTAATTAAAATTTGATTTGATTGATTTATTTATTATTATTATTTTTCTTTTAAAGGTTTTGGGTGCTTAAAATTTGTATCTCACAATATGATTTTTTTTTTTCCAGAGTTTCAGTTACAGTGTCCTCAACCCCAAATGGTGAAAAGCAAAATTCCACCTCCCAACTCCATCACCAAAGTTTCGGCCATTTTGTGAAAATTTTGGACTGAAAATTTTGGACTATTACTATTATTAAACTTAAATATCATCAACAACTAACACAACACCACCACAAATGAAAAATCAACAAATTGACCAATCTTTAGGTGTCTCAGCCAAATAGAAAATAACTCTTAATTTTTTTTTTTCTAAATTTTCATTGATTCCACCATGAATATACCTCTTAACATAATTAAATTTACTTAATGGACAAATTAGCTAGAATATTATCTATTAAAGAGCCTAAAACAGGTCAATCTAGTAACTCTAATGCCTTAGACGATTTAAATCATATTAATTCAACATAAATTAATATAGCAGACAT
>CATIWF010172784.1:0-11037 GCA_949630135.1 Balakata baccata
AATCAAGTTGAAAGTTGTTATATGATATGTAAATGCACATGTAACATGCCAAAACATGTTTATAAACTCAAATATGCATAAGATGATGATTATTTGCTATGCAAATGGATTGAAGCATATAAGAATATAATGGAAATAAAGGAAAAGAGAAGAATACAGTATTAAAAGTTTATTTTTCTACCTGAGGATTACTTTAGAATAGATAGTGCATCATAAAGGGGATAAATGATAAATATCGCTATGAGGTATGAGAGGAGAACAAGGACTAACCCTGGACTGGGTAATCCTATTTCCAGCACTCATATTCATTATATTGGAAAAAGAAAATGAAAAAAAAGACAGACAAAGTTGAGAAATAAGAGAAATGAATAACAAGAAAAGACTACAAAAGTATAAGATATGTAATGTGACATAAATATTATTTATATGCCATGATAGTTGATATGTTATAATCTTGCATACTTACATGGAGAAATTATTGATTTGTATAAGTATCAAAATAGAAAAGAGAAATGAAGTACCCTAAGTTGTTATAGGCATCTTGAAAGTACTTATGTTTAATATGTGTAAATAATGATTTATACATAAGATATATGAATAATAAATGAGTAATAAAAGAATTGTGAATGATTAATTTTGTCATAATTATCCCAAGATATAAACATATGAATTGTTGTCATGACAAGATAATACAATAAAGAAAAGATACGTATTTTAGTAATGAATTGAACATGCATAAAAGAGGCATGAATTAAATATGTATTATTTACATGAGCATGACATGCCTTGATATTTCTATGACTTGAATATGATTGCATCACCAAAATATTTATACATCATAAATTATATGATTTCATGTTAAGTGTGTTAAGCATATGTGTATTACTATACTATGAAAAGCTTATCGTATTTATTTATGCACGCAGATTATGGAGCCAGTATAATATCATAGTAGCAGTTGACAGTGGAGGTGCTATAGCCCATGCAGAATGGAGACAATGTAGGTTCGGATTTAGAGTGGACACATACATATCATGCATTTAATTATTGCATTCATTTAAGGGAATGTAATTAATTATAATTATTGTTCTATAAATATGTAAACTGATGTAAAAGATAAAAAAGTCTCAATTAAGTATAGTAAAGATGTATGGGATGAGGGCCTTATAGGCTCATGATATAATGTGATATAAAATTTAACAGGTGAACATGAACCAATGATCACTGGTATAAGATATACTGGATACGTTGGATAAGTAAATCCAACAAAGTATACATACAAGTAATTTAGTAATGTAAAAATAAATAAATTGAGACCTTGAACAAGTTTATAGTTACTCAGTCTGTAGCACTTGCTATATATCATAGGACATACTCATAATATATGGGTGAGTATTATAAGAGATGAATATATTAAAATTTATAAATAATAAATGTGATTGATTTATCTGGAATATTTCGACATTATATCTACTATACAAATAAATGGTCAATAGTCATGTTATTTTCAATTGGAATACATGTCGTTCCCAACTGTACAGATAAATAAATATCTTGTTTGTTAGGGTTTTCTTTTAGTGCTAGAAATTGTGGTTTTTGTACTTGAAACTGCATTTTGTGCAATTGGTCCAACAAAAACATATGTTATTCCTAGTTGAACATAATCAAGGCTAATTTCAAATCCAAACTCAGTTGAAATAATAATTGTTCGTAGCATATATATTGGAACAACTTGTTCTTTATTCCACTGTATGTATGTTTCTTCTCTACTCCAAAGTTCATCTACTTGTAAATGTAGTATTTAATATGGAGAAATACTACTTGTTATAATACTTTTTATCCCAACTAGCATAAAATACTTGTACTTTTAATGTAAGTTGAGTAAAACAAGTGAGTGAGTAGATAGAGTACAAATATTTTATGCTAGTTGAAACAAATTTGAATAAAAAGTATTGAAAAAAGTAGCATTTCTCTTTTACAAATATGACCCTCTTTTTGGTTAATCACGAGAGGAATAAAGAAGGAAGAAAATGTTTAATATTAAAATTTTTTTCATTCAAGGGATAATTGGTATTCAATGAGGGTATTTTGGTATTATGAAAATATGATTAAAAGGGAGGATTATCTTTCTATAAAATAAACATTTTGGGTTATTTTTACAGTTTTAGAACTTTTTAAGGTTATTTTAAAAAAGACCCATTGTTTGTCTTTCGCTGGTGTTGTGAACATCCTCATAGCCATATGTATTGTTAACCGGTGTTGTTAACAGTTAAATTCGATTTTGATTCTCTGTCACCAGCCTATGTATCGTCGGTACCTAAAAATCTCTAATTGTCGCACTTGCCTCAAATCTCCATCTATTATGATCAATTTGAAATTGCAGAATATTTATCAATTGTTTTGTGTTTCCTGTTTCTATTCAAATAATTGATCTCTCTCTTAATTGGAGAGAGTTTAAGAGAGAAAAAATAATTGAGAGTGTAATTGAACAAAATTTAAGAGGAAAAAAATTGAGAGGGTAATTAGAGATCAATTAAGAGAGAAATAATAATTAAGAGGGTAATTGCTGTACAATTAAGTAAGTATGTAGAGAGAATGAGAGAGTTTTGGATTGAATTATTGAGAAAAAATTTGATGTAATGAAATTGAAATGGATTAAGATATTTATGGAAAAAAAAATTGAGAAATTGAAAAGACAAAAATATTTTAGAAACTAGTTGTTATTTTTCTATTGGAAGGTGTATTTTGGTCTTTTTACTTGTTTAAAATTTTATTATATATTATATATTAATATAAATTAAAAATAAAAAATTTAAAAAATGTTACCGTTTTAAAAAGGAAAGAAAAAAAAAGGAAGAAAGAAAGGAAGGGGGGTGGTGGAGGTTGTTTCAGGTAGGGGTGTCAAAATGGGTCATGACACGTGAATCTAATACACAAAATACGTAAAATTAACGGGTTAGTGTTGAGCTTGTACGAGTTCGTATTATAAATGGGTTGACCTGTTTATGACACGGCTTAAGTTGTGTCGTGTTACGGATTGACACGCGAACCCGTTACAACCTATTTAATTTTTTCGTGTCGTTTCAGGTCAACCCAATCTGTTTATAACATGCGTAAATTCACTAAAATATCAAGGTTAATAACGTTATTTTACAAAAATAATATTTAAATATTATTTTTGTATCGTATTAGTCGTGTTATATTGTGTTAAATGATCTAAAAAGATATAATCGTATCGTATTGGATTATGTTGTATCGCGTCAAATGACCTAAAAAAATATAATCATGTTGTGTCAAATGACACAAATTTTATGACCCAAATATGACACGAAAGTTAAAAGTGTTATACGTATTATGTTTGTGTGATCCGTTTAATTTTTGTATTGTGTTTATGTCAATCCGATTAATAAATGGGTCATGTTCGTGTTGATCCTAATCGTGTTACTCGAATGGATTGACACGATATGAACACGATTTGCCAATCAATTTTGATACCCCCAGTTTCAGGGGGTGGGGTAGGGATTTGGGTGGAAAAAAAATTTTAATTTTAATTTTTTTTAAATCAGGCCAGAACCAGCTATTCATGGTTTATAGGGGGAAAGGGCCCGAACCGGGCCACAATCCGGATTGGGCCTATTGACCACCGGGCTTGGTCTGGTCTTGGGTTTGACCAGGCCGACAGCCCTACAATTGAATTGGGCGTTACTTTTTATTTGTTTCAATTTTTTTTTGTTGAGTTTTGAATTTATTTGAAGATGATTCAATAAATTCATAACTACAAATTGAAACAAAAAAAAAAGAACATTTATTGATAAATTGATGAACTTTTACTTTATTTCCAAAGAACCTACAGTTTATAACATATGAATATGTTTCAATAAACTAATGAACATTTACTTTATTGCTAATGAACCTACAATTTATAACAAATGAACCTATAATTAATAACCTATAGTTTACTAACAATGAACCTATAGTTTACAAGAAATGAACTTGTATTAATAAACTAACAAACCATTATTTTATTCTTAATGAACTTACAGTTTATAACAAATGAACATGTCTCAATAATTTAATAAACTTTTGTCGAGTTTTGAACATGTATCTCATACACAAAGTAGCAGCGGAAACAAAAATATCAAAACCCGAATCAAAGGATTCTACCTGTGCCAATTACAACTAATTTGACAAAGGAAAATTCAGAAATTATACCTTTATAATTTCTTAATTTTTCTTCAACTTCTCACCTTGTGAGTTGTAGCAAACCACAACAATACAATTTCAGATTGTCTCTAATAATATCTAGGCAAAGATGAGAGGATGAAACCACTATGGAGATGGTTTGAACATACCTCAAAGTGCTAGCAATAAGTATGTTCTTTTGAGAGAAAAAAATTAAACTTTTTAATTTTTCTTGTTGTCTCCAAAAAATTTTTTTCTCCAAAAAATTTTTTTCTTATTAATTTTCTGTCTTTTGGGGTCTTTTAGATCTAAAAGAAAATCAGATTTATAGAGCAAAAATTAAGAGAGGAGAAAAATAAAAGGTTGTTGGGAAAAATGGCCATTTAGGCCAATTTATGGGCAAATGCGGGCCCGTGCCCCGTGCACCCCGAGCGATTTTTCCCCACGATCCATATCAAAATAATTCTCTCATATTTTTTGATCCTATCCAAAGCCATTTTACATATTCTTCACATCTCTAAAGCGTGTGACTCATTAGATTCCCAGTTATGTTGGCCACTTAAATTATCAATTAATTTAAGCAAGCCATAAGCGGTATATAGCAACACATCATGACCCCCAATTAACTGGAAAGTCAGTTGTTTGACTACGAACTTTTCTATAGACAACAATAGGTGTAATTCGTCCTTCACTATACTATATCCCACTCGGTTTAGAGCATGGACTATGTGTCAGCTCCCACTAGACTGACTACATTACACCTAGCCCAAGTGATGTTAGATCTTGTCCTTGAGACTTATTACTTTATTAAACATGTCATTGAAGGCCATTTTCAGGACGTTTCCACTCTGGTTAGAGATTCCCAAGTAATGATCCTAATAAGAGGCCGTATGTATACTCTCCCCCCTATCAGGAGTGATGAATCCTCTGTTGGCTACTCAATTACCTTCGAATACCTCAAGCTGTACCTAATCACCACCCTATGAATAACCTTTATGAGACAACAAGGAATAGAGTCAAAACACAGAATCAGTATCCAAGATATCCTTGAGTGCCTCAAGTCTAAGGATACATGCACCATTGCTATGATAAGACTATCATTGACATTTGACTAGATAATCCATATGATTGTCTTATAGCAGGTCATCCAATGTACTTGACTACTCTTAGCAAGCATCCACATGTTAACTTTGAACATCTTATGCTCACAGCTTATGAGATTTACTACTTGATCCAATCAAGGAGTATAACATGTGATAGTCTATCCGGATCAATAATGTCCCGTCTTTGTTGATCCTATAACTAGGAATAATTTAGATACTAACAAAATTACACATGATATGAATCTCATTTTCATGATCCCATCATGATTTCCTTTATGTTATGTTTCATATCATAGACTTTCATTAATTAGTTTAAGATCTATATCAATTCATATGCAAATGAATACTAATATAATGAAAGAATGCATTTATTAATATGTACATTAAGTGCTTGAGGCGATTGCCTTTTAGGCACATCTCTAACAACTTTTACTTCATTGCTAATGAACCTAAAGTTTTAAAATAAAATGAACCTGTATTAATAAACTAATAAACCTCTACTTTATTCCTAATGGCTCCACCCCCACCCTCTTCTCTCCCTAGCCATCATAATGCCTCCAGCCACCCAACAGCCTCCAAAACCAACCAATACGAGCCCTTGCTCCTCCTATAGTAGGCATAATTCTCCATGTCAAGAATTTCCTAATCTCTTAGACAGCTGAAGCTTTATGTAAACTACTCTATAAGCAATGGAACATAGTGGAAGTTTGTATCAGAAGGAAACTCTCTTCGAAAGGAAGGGTCTTTGCATTTGTCAAACTCCAGCATATTAAAGATTGTAATGATGCTCTCCACTTTTGAAATATTGTTTCTATTGGTGATAACCAGATGATTAGTAAGGTATATTACTATAGTTGGCAATTCAAATCTAACTATCCTTTATCTCAACTTACAGGCAACAATTGTTTAAAAGAAAGACGACAATTGCCACCGTCTACTACTTATAGACAACATGATCACAGGTCCTATATGGAGGTTGCTACCACCAAGTTCGCCCAACCTCTTCAAAATATTGATGGCCACTATGGTGGGCCATGTGCTTTGAAATAGTGGCTAGAATGTTTATGTATAGGTATGATGCATGATATTAAAGGGATATTCACAATTCAAGACTCATTAACAGCATTAGGACATAATGGTATTAAGGCTACACCAAAGGGGGGGGGTGGGGGTGGGGGTTACTTAATCCTCCTTATTATCTTTGAGGATAGAGCTTTTTCATAATTATTTGGATAATGCAGTTTGTTAGTTAAGCTCTATGATCAATGTATAATACCGATGAGGTGCTTCATATGGATGAGATGTCATGACATACCTCCACACTTATGGATAAAGCAATTCTTTAAATGGTTTTATAAATTTTTTGGTGATTATATAGCTCTAGACTCAGATACAACATGGCTAGAATCCTTATTAGCACAACTTCTTCATCTCCAATTAGCTGCCACAAAATCGTAGCTTATAGAGATAAGAAAAATTTGAATTATGGTGCAAGAAGATGATTCAAAAGCCCTTCTTTCTAAGCAATGCTTATGTATTATTACCTGCCACAAAGTCGTAGCTTATGGAGATAAAAAATTTGACATTATAGTGCAGGAAGATGATTCAAAAGCCCTTCTTACTAATCAATGCTCCTATATTATTAGTTGCCATAAAGTCGTAGCTTATGGAGATAAAAAATTTGACATTATGGTACAAGAAGATGATTCAAAAACCCTTCTTGCTAATCAATGCTCATGTATTATGTCATCTAGCTCTGATTCATCTAGCGAAAGGTACTTTACTGATTCTAAATTCAAAGATGGTCATGTCTCGGGCGATAAAAGTTCGGCCAAGGGAAAAGAAACATGTTCAAACTCAAATTCTCTAGTAATTAAAATCTAGGTAAAAGGCACATTGTTATGGTTCAATCGGATTTGATTCTAGATACTCTTCCTATTATTAGGGAAAAACCCAACATTGCTACTTTAGTTGAACTCTTAGAGATACTAGCAGCGATAATGTAACACCCTCCTATGTATTAGGAATGTGACCCCTAATACATAGGAAGTGTTATAGAAATGATAGCTATGACCTATCTAAATTTAAAGCTTTTCTTATATAGATCATTATTATTCTATACATATATATACTCGGTTAGACTTACGTTTTTAACTTATTGAATATACCCTAAAATAGCTATCACTAGTTCATTTTTACTTGTTCAAACACTTATCATATACTAGATTAGGCCTATAAGGCCTTCATCACATACATCTCAATTATATCTAGTTGAGCTATATCTATTCTTGTATCCTTTTACTTCCTTTTTTTTTTTTACTTTTATTTTACATCATATTACATCATTACAAGATAATATATATAATTAATTACATCTCCATAATAAATAAATAAATGCATGTTATGAAAATGTTTGGTCTATAATCTAGGATATTCATAGTCTCCTTTTGGCATGACATATCCGTTGTCAACTGCTACCTCGACTATATCTTGGCTCCATTACTTGAGTCTACATAAAAACACACTAAGCTATTCATAGCATAGTAATACACATATGCGCATCAACTCTAACATGTAATCATATAATTTATAGCATGTAAAATTGGTGACATGTTCATATTCAAGTCATGTAATTATAACAATGTTAAAGCGTTAAATCAATACTCATATCATAATCACATAATTAGTTAATGCCTCACACATACATGCTTAGTTGGTTTACCATTTACATTTCTTTTTCTTTATTTGAATATCTCAATATTTCAACATCATACATATCTGGATCCCGATGTAGTTATTTCAACGTTAAACCACCTAGCGGTTTTTTCGTATCTCAATTACCAATCCACGTATTGACCTCTCGGAGGCTCGAGCATATATCAAGTATTGAAGGGGAGCTGAACCCCTAGAAATTCAAGCCTTTACTTTAAAAACTAGTAATTGAGTCAACCACCAATCTTTCTCATTATTATTCATATATCTTATTTATAAATCATTATTACTGCATACCGAACATATGTGCATTCAAACACATATATCATAAATTATGACATATTAAATTCATATAACCATTTATGGTGCTTCATTTTTCTTTCTTTTCTTATTTTAATGCTTATGCAAATTAATAATTTCCCATGTTCCTTTCTCTTATTTGAATAAATAGCCCAAGTCTTATTCCCGAACTAACTAGATACAAAGTGTAAAGTAGGCGTACCTAGTCCAGGGCTAGACATCCTTTTCATCCACTGTAATCTGTATGCTCATTCGAGCTCCCTAAATTCAAGCATGCTTACTCAAATCAGAGCTCAGCTAACCTGACTGAGTATAATAATGGGTATGAGTACTAGGAACAGGAACACCCAGGGCTAGTCAATCTAAGCCTCACTCATACATCTCGTCGATACATATTGCTTATACCCTTCATGATGCATCATTTACCCTATCGTAGTCCTCAAGTAGATAAATGAGCATTTAATACTATATTCCTTTATTTCTCATCATATTATCATATGCCTCAATTAATATACATAGTATATAATCGTATTCTTAACATATTAATACTCATAGTTATGTATTTATATTGTATCACATCATATAAAAGTGTTTTGGTATGTTATAGGTTCAACTTGAAGAGAATAGTGTCTTCACGGCCATAACATAATGGCTTGGTCATGAAGACTGGGCATGAAGCATTTTGCTTCCATGTTTATGGTCATGAAAATCTCTAATTTGGTTGTGAAAGGGGCTGTCCCCGTTTCTAAATACAAGAATCAATATATATATATATATATATATATATATATATATATATATATGTCACATGCATAGGCTCTATGGTGGTCCAATTGCTATCCAATCTATCAATATGTATAATAAATCGTATTAAAACATGCTTCTATTATTCATTAATTTGCCCCATTTCAAGGGGTTTATGACATATTTTCAGCATATAAGCTTACATCCCACTTAACATAACATGCCAAGTATCACAATTTAGTATACAAGATACTAAGGCTAACTAAGTGTAGCCATTCTTGTCAACATGCAAAAATAATCTTTATATATATACATATATAGCAAGCCAATAGCACCAATTAACATCATAGATACCAATTCCACATTTATATTCAACCCATCAATCCATAAGTTCTTAAGTAAATGACTTACCTCAATTAAGCTATTTCTTTCAAACACCTTAAGTGCTTTCATCAAACTTGTACATCTACTAATTATAAATTCTTAATATAAGCATTGAGCCTACTTTACAATCAATTGGGTTAGTGGCCCAACAAACATATATATGCATTTCACCAATTAACAAACATTCTTATTACATGAATATCTCAAGTATTTTATTCATTTCTATATTATACATCATGTATCAATATTGCCTCCCTAGAGGCTTATTAAAATCCCTTTTTCATTTTTGTGATTCATTATGCACCATTTATACAAATAAATGAACTAGAAGTTCATTAGTGTAAATAAGCTTAATTTCTCTTTTAGTATTTTATAATTTCGTTTATCATTTACCAATGGCCACCTAAGAACATTCAGGTTCCATAAATTCTCCATTTCCTTTTAAATATTTCATTAATGATAACTCTCATGCCTAGAATACTAGGTCACCTCTTATCATTCATATTACTTATTATGCCTTTGTGCCCTTAAGTAACCTAACATATTGCCAATTTATCATAATTGTCATTCATCATGTCCACCATAACTAATTTACTTAACAATGGTGTTAATAGTTATATATTTTTGCATTATGGGTTTTTGGGTACATTAAACATAAGGAAACCATACTTTTATTCTCACTCTATCTTTAGCTCTAGTTCCTCCTATCATTTATGACCCATAATGATGATTAATTTACCAAATATCTTCTTTTTCATTATATGTTTCCAATCATTTCTAATTAAGATGCCATATATCACAACTTCATATCATACGTCATATCATTTCATTTTAGCAAATTAGAATTGTAGCATCCTATCATATAATTAAGGAATATACCTCAACTATATAGAAAGGTACTATAATGTTTAAAAAGGTAAAACATATATTTTCTTTTCTCAAAAAAAAAAAAAATACTTTTGCATCATGGCCATGATGACTTTTTAAAATATAGAGTAAATTTGGAATATGCATAAGATTTATATATATATATATATATATATATATATATATATATATATATATATTTTTCACATTACAAAATAAAAGCCTTAACCTAGCCAGAGTTATACAAAAATTCATCTAAAATTTAAAATATTTACATTCCCACGTAAAGAAAAATAACAAAATGAAATAGTTGTACCACCAACCCCAACATATTTGTCCTGGACTTTTCTCCTTATGCTTCTTCTATTAGTCAGCAATTGATCTCCTATCTTCAATCTGCGTGGGAAATCAACATCCACACGCTAAGCATAAAATGCTTAGTAGTACATAACACATATAGTTTTAATCTTCATTTATCTATGAAAAATATATACATTTATTGATAATTATTTATTTATGTATGCATAAGCATATATATATCACCACATCCAATACACATGTTTCAACATCACACAATACTAAACAATCTTTCCTATATAGAATAACATACTTTAACTCATATAAATTATTCCATAATGCCTTACTTTATACTTATCAAGTTGGAATATTATTATTGTTTTGCCCTTATACTCGAAACCGGACTAAATTGGATACGGGCACTAAGGCTACTTCGAGCTACTCAGGA
>CATIWF010172816.1:0-13597 GCA_949630135.1 Balakata baccata
TGCAAGAACAATGTTTGAACATTTGTTTTTTATTTATTTAAATTGCTTTTTAAAGATAATATTTGTGAGGATAATTTTTTTTATTATTATATTATGCTGTGTCCTAGCCGTATCCGTATCCTAATTTTTTAGAATTTATCGTGTCTCCGTGTCCCGTCGTATCGTATCCCCGTGGCCGTATCCGTATCCGTGCTTCTTAGCTTGTGAGCCATGTCAAAGAAGCAAGCAACACAAAACATCATTCAAGATCAAAAATTTTGAAAGCACCTCTAGACTTCTTCAATTATTGCATCTAGACTTGTTTGGACCTAATAGAGTTGCTAGTTTGGGTGGAAAATATTATGCATTTATTATTGTTGATGATTACTCTAAGTTTACTTAGGTAATTTTCTTAGCTCGTAAAAGTTATACTTTTGAAAACTTCAAGTACTTTGCCAAAAGAGTCTAAAAGGAGAAGAGATATTGTATCTCAAAGATTAGAAGTGATCATGGCAAAGAATTTGAAAATGAGATTTTTTGAAAATTATTGTTTAGAAAATAATATTTCTCATGATTTTTCCACACCAAGAACTTCTTAACAAAATGGAGTAGTTGAAAGGAAAAATCGAACATTACTAGAAATGGCTAGAACAATGCTTAATAATTATGGATTTCTAACTTATTTTTAGGCGGAAGCCACTAATACCACATGTTATATTGCAAATCGCATTTTCAAAAGACTCATTTTGAATAAAACCTCTTATAAGCTTTGGAATGGAAGAAAACTCAAGATCTCATATCTCAGAGTATTTGGTTGCAAATGCTTCATATTAAATACCAAGGACAACCTTGGAAAATTTCCCTCAAAATCGGATGAGGGCATATTTCTTGGTTACTCCACCTCTAACAAAGCTTATAAAGTCTTTAATAAAAGAACATTGATTGTAGAAGAGTCTATGCATGTTAATTTTGATGAATCCTATAGACTTGATCTTGGGAAAGGTATTCCTTTGAATGGTGTTATAGGTTCCATGGAGAATCTCAATCTTAATCAAGTAGAATAAAAGATATCCACAATAAAGAATGGCCTTGGTAAGGAACATAAGAGGAGGAGCAATCCCAAGCTCAAGAGCAAAAGACCAATGACCTACCAAGGGAATGGAGATATACAAGAAACCACCCAAAGGAGCAAATCATTGGTGACCCTTCAAATGGTGTATGTTCTCGTTCAAAATTTCTTAATTCTAATCTTGCGTGTGTATCTCAAATTGAACCAAAGTCAATTAGTGAAGCTTTGGATGATGAGAGTTGGGTGATTGTTATGCAAGATGAACTTAGTCAATTTAAGAGGAATGAGGTTTGGACCTTGGTTCCAAGACCTAGTGACTACCCATTATTGGTAATAAGTGGGTCTATAGGAACAAACTAGATGAGAATAGTAATATTACAAGGAACAAGGCTAGATTGGTTACTAAATGGTACAACCAAGAGAAATGCATTGATTATGATGAAACTTTTACCCCCATAGCAAGATTAGAAGCTATACGTATTTTATTAACATATGCATACCACATGAATTTCAAGCTTTTTCAAATGGATGTAAAAAGTGCTTTTTTAAATGGTCTTTATATCAAAGGAAGTACATGTTGAACAAACTCTTGGTTTTAAAGATTACACTTTTCCAAATCATGTCTATAAACTCACTAAGGCTTTATATAGTTTAAAGCAGCTCCTAAAGCTTGGTATGAAAGACTAAGTGCATTTCTCTTAAACAATGGATTCTCAAAAGGGCATATTGACACAATTCTTTTTATTAAAAAATATAAGTTTGGCATTCTTATTGTTCAAATTTATATTGATAATGTTATCTTTAGGTCTACTAATGAGGATCTTTGTTAAGAATTTGCTAAATGTATGATTAGGGAATTTGAGATGAGCATGATGGGAGAGCTCAAATTTTTCCTTGGACTCCAAATCAAGCAAGGCAAAGATGATATATTCATCAACCAATCCAAGTACACTAAGGAATTAATTAAGAAATTTGGGATGGATGAATGCAAGAATGCCAATACTCCAATGGGTACATCAACAAAATTAGACAAAGATGAAAAGGGTAAAGCTATTGATGAAAAGCTTTATAGAGTTATGCTCGGCTCACTTTTTTATATAACCGCTTCTAGACCTGATGTTATGTATAGTGTATGCTTATATACTATATTTCAATCATGTCCTAAAGAATCACATTTGAATGCTGTAAAAAGAATTTTGAAATATCTTCATGACACCATGCATTTAGGACTATGGTATCCTAGAAATTCTTCATTTCATGTCATTGGTTTTTCGGATACCGACTACGCTAGTATTCTTTTGGATAGAAAAAGCACATCCGAAACTTGCCATTTTATTAGTGAATGTTTAGTTTCTTAACATAGCAAGAAACAAGTTTCGGTTACCTTATCCACCGCTGAAGCTAAATATGTGGCGGCGGGCTATTATTGCACTCAAGTTCTTTAGATGAAACAACAACTCAAGGATTATGGCCATGCAATTTATCACATTCCCATTAAATGTGATAAAAGTAGTGCAATAAATCTCTCAAAAAATCTCATTCAACATTCTAGAAGTAAATATATTGACATAAGACATCATTTTTTAAGAGATCGTGTTCAAAATGGTAATGTAGTGTTAGATTTTATTGACACCGAAAACCAAGCAGATATTTTTACCAAGCCCTTAAATGATGAAATGTTTTGTTTTATAAAGAGAGAGAGCTTGGTATGCTTGATGGGAGCATATTGGTTTGAGAAAACTTTAAATCACATTTTTACATGTATAAAATTGTTTATCTATGTATGCTCGTTACTTGTTTGATGTGAATGTTATGATTCATGATTAGTTTATTTCTTTTCTCTCCTAAAATTTTCGGAGTACTTATAACTCCCACTTAGGAAACATATTTCCCGCTTAGGACATTATCCCTCCCGTTCGCGACTTCTTGGCCATCATATTAACCGTTGTATATCCTCATATCCCGCTCGGAAAACCACATTTTCCAGTCGGTACATTTGAATATTATCCAACCGTTACACCTCTTTAAAAATGCATGCTCGGGAAAATGCATGTCCCCATTGGGAGTATGTCCAAAAATTTAAATTTTCCTGATCGGGACTAACTCAATGGCAGTTTTTTGTAACTACCACCAATCAAATCCATCTACCATAACTCCCATTTAAACAACTCAAACGGTAACATACCTCTTCAAACTCTATAAACACCCCATTATTCTCATTCTTTTCTTCACTTTTGCATCAACACACACACACTCTCTCAAATTTTTATTCTTTAAAGACAAAATCTCTCCAATGGCACCAAAGGTTGGAACTTCAAAATCAAGAGCCTCAAAAGGCAAAAGAGTGGCTTTTTCCTCCAACTTCTCCTCCTTCAATGATATCTTCCATGGCTTCTCAAGGGAGGAGAAGAAGCGGTATGCCAATATCATCGCTAAGAAGTTCATCTCAAACCGCACTCTAAATATAGATGATATTGACAAATTGATTGTCAAGGATGAAGTTATTGGCATTCTTGAAGAAATTGGGTGGACCAATTTCGTTATGCCCCTTGAAGATGACCATGATGAACTCACAATCGAATTCATCTCCACTTTTCAAGTGATCAAAGATCCAAAACATCCTCTGGGCTATTACAACATTCAATTTCATCTCTTTGGCTAACCACAAGAGATGATAAAACATCAACTTGCAGATGCTTATTGCTTCAAAAAGGTAGGCCTTATCAATACTCAAGCTATGCATCTTTCTCCTCTTGATGTGTGGAAAAACATCTCTCTTAAAACGCGTCTTGACAAGCGATCCAATGCAAAGCACATCAAGGCATTTTCTCACTTCATCCTTCACAGAATCATCACTTTCACTATCAATGCAAGAAATGAAAGCAATGAGAAAGTCACTCATGAAAAATTTCTCTACCTTTATGCCATGATTCACAATCGGCCTACTGAAACGGTCCATCTTCTTCTTGACAAGTTTCAATCCATAGCCTCCACTACCAAAGGAACAATTTCTCTCTATGCTCAAATCACTTATCTTGCAAGGTATCTTTTTCTCATGACGGATGAAAATTGTGCACTTTTCTCTTCATCTTGCTCTCAATATGAGAGCTTTTTGGACATCCAATATCTCTTAAATTGCAAGGCCCTTCAAGGAGGTTAATACCCTTTTCTATGCCTTTGGAGCATATGGCGCCCAAAAGGCTACTCAAGAAGCCACAAAGAAGTGGGCAAGGCTTTCCATAAAAGGAGAAAGTTCAAATGCATCAAAAATGCATCCATCACCACCTTCTCAACCACAACAAATCACCTTGCAAAGTCTTTATGACTTTCAAATGTAATCCTTCAACAGTCTTTATGACTTTCAAATGCAATCTTTCAACACTATGAGGGATATGATGCAACACATTCACTTGGATATTCAAAGCATGCAAGGGTAACTTAATCTTAATGTATGCACTCATAGCTTTGAACAAGCCCCACCATTTGAGGGGGAGCAAGGCATTCATGAAGAGGAAGAAGGTGTTGAAGAGGAAGAAAAGGCAAGTGATGAAGAAGGAGATGCATAACTTAATATTTTTCTCTTTCCTTTTGTAATTTACAACATTTTTTTTGTTGTTATGTAACACATTTCCTTTCAATAAAATGGTTTTTTATTCTTTATCTTTATGTCAATTTGGTGATTGCAATTCATTATTTTTTATATTGACAAAAGGGGAGAAGGAAGACCATGACAACTATGCAAAAAAAATTAACTTTATCAATTATGTTGACTTTTTGACTTAAGGCATTAAATATGTTTTATACCTTTAAATGATATGAAACTTTAAATACTTATTATTCAATATATCAATTTGATTATAGCACTATCAATTTGTTATTTTTACATAGTTTGATTGTTAAAATAAAAAAGGATGAGATTATTAACTTTATGGTGATTGATCTCTATTTTGATCTTGATAAACCAATTAAATATTACTAATATTTTTCATTGAGTGTTGTTTTGATAGTGTTCAAAGTTTCAGCATATTTGGTTATATATTCCTCATTGAACAAGTCAAGCATTTCTTGGAGACCTGTAACTCCCGAACTTGACTAAAGTACAGACTGGGAAGTGAATGTCCAGATTGGGAAGTGAATGTCTAGACTGGGAAACATTGTCTTCTGATCTTCCAAAGTTCCAATAGCGAAAGTAGATCGAGATAAGAGATGTCTCGACCAGGACATTCCATTTCTAGACTGGGACATGTTATAGTCCGATCAGGAAATTCAAAAGAATATGATCATTGAAAATGAGATACCACAAAAAATGTGTCAAGTCATCGTAAAGTCAAAATGACCGAAGTCAAACTGACTTAAGTCCCGATCGGGAATAACTCAATGCCAGCAGACCTAAGTCTTCAGCTATGGCATCATCAGGCAAATTCCGACCGGAATACAAGGAGTCACGACCAGAAAAATTGAATAGGGACTAGCCGTTGGACGGTTCAGCCAACTAGAAGATGTCACGTATCAAAATAGGCTATTTCCCGACCAGGAACCTCTTTCTGCAGACAACATTTAATGCATTTCTAAGAGAATGTTAGAAAGAGTTATAACACTACTTTTGTAACGGCTAATTGGTGGGTAATCAGAATAAATACTCTACCAAAAGGCTATTTAATTTAACTAACTACTTTCAAAGTGTCAAAACTCTTACAATTTATTTTCTCAATCTTTCTTCATTAATTATTTGTGTAAGGATTCAAGTGTTAATCTTCAAACACTTGGGTTATCTTGTAATTGGGTAGTGTGAGCCAAATTACAAGGAATTGGTTGTTGTGTGAGCCATAAAAATACAAGAAAATTTTGGTTTAAGTGTTAGTCTTGGTAAAATACTAGTTGAGAGTAAGCTAGCAAAAACTCTATTTGTAATCTAAGTGATTATATTAGTGAATATCCAATTAAGGTTGGGGAGAGGAGTATGGTTAGTTAATACCCGAATCTCTATAAAATTCGTATATCAATCTTCTCAATCCTTTTTTACTTCCTTGTAAGTGCAAGAATTTTTTTTATCTTCCCACCAATTCATCCCCTCTTTCTTGGTGATTGTTTAGGCAACACGCTCCATTCCACAGTCTCCAATTTTCTTGCCGAACATGATTCTTCCTCTCTTCAATCCACAAGAAGCACGATTTCTCTCTCTATTTTCTCACTCCAAAACCTTTATTAGTTTGTTTCTTTCCCTTATCGTAAAATTTTAGAATGAAATCTTTGTATTATTTCTGGAAATAAGAAAACACCAATTTGAAATCCTATTCTTTTGAAATTTGAATTATTCATTGCATACTACAAGATAAATATTTTTGCAATAACTTTTTTTTTTGTTTTTAATTATAAAAATGAGTTTATAATTAAGTTTATTGAAACATGCTCATTTGTTATAATTATAGGTTTATTAGCAATAAAATAAAAATGTTCATTAGGTTATATGTAAAGGTTCATTTCATATAAACTGTAGATTTATTATGATTAAAGTAAAAGTTCTTTATATTATTAATAAAGGTTCATTCGTTGTAAATGTATGTTTTAACTTTAAATCAAAAGTTCATTATTTTAACAATAAAAGTTCATTTCGTGTAAATTGTAGATGCATTAGTAATGAAATAAAGTTAGAGCTTCATTGATTATTAATGACAAAAAAATGTGATCCAAATTGTATCTTTACAACTATAATGACTAAAAAAAAAATGAAAACTTCAAAATTATTGAATTTACAATTCAAGGATGCTTTAAACTTGAATCTTGAATAACAATTACTAATTCTGAACTGCCATAACTTGGATGAGTTAGATATCATGCTTCAACTTTATTCCTATGAGAATAAAGAATGTGAGTTTTGCTCGATCCAATTAACTCATGATTATACTTCCTTTTCATGTCGTGTAATAATCTAAACTCCATTTTCGTCCACATTAAATTGTATAAAAGCTTTACAATCACAACGAATATCAAGCTTCGTGTAATACTAATTCTCTTTTGCAACATTAATTTCTCTCCGGCCTTCGAGTTACAAAACATTTTCATCAATGTTGTTTTGCTACCAGCTATATACCTTTGCTTACTTTTTTTCTAATGCTAAAACTCATTCTAAAAGCATAATTATTATATAAATCATATGCATTTTCAGTAGATCTTACAAAAATACCAATAAATCATCACAGGTAAAAACCAACAACAGTAGTATTGTTATCTGAAAAGACAAAATAAAAATTTATTAACACACAAATATAATGAACCTATAGCCTAATTAAAATGAACATTTATATCATTGCTAATGAACCTACAGTTCATAACAAATCAATCAATAGTTAACTCATAATGAATCTACAATATGCAACAAATGAACATTTATTTATAAACTAATAAATATTTACTTTAATCTTAATGAATCTTTACATTATCGATAATGAACCTAAAGTCAAACAAATGAACCTTTATTTATAAACTAAAGAACTTTTACTTTAATATCAATAAACCTTTACATTATCGACAATGAACCTAAAGTCTAACAAATGAACCTTTATCTATAAACATTTACTTTAATATCAATGAACTTTTACATTATCAATAATAAACCTAAAGTCTAAAATAAATGAACCTTTAATGTAATCTTAATGAACTTTTACATTATCGATAACAAACCTAAAGTCTAAAACAAATGAACCTTTATTCATCAACTAAAAAAACTAACTCTATAATAAATCAATATCTAACTTTAAACTAATGAACCTCTATACAGTAAATAATGAAGCAATCATATGTACCTTATCAACCTAAAAAATAATAAATAAAAATTATAATTGTATTCAAACCATAACATCCATAAATAAAAAATAAAAAAGAACAACACCAATAGAAATGCACAATAACAAACAACAAACCAAACAAATAATCCAATATAAAATACCTACGTATTAATCATCAAATAAAATATTACCTGCATTTGAATAAGATGTCACAGTCCAATTTTCACCACTTATATCCATTAAAACCTCATCAAAACAAATAAATTGAGACAAATCGAATCGCACTAAAAGACGAAGAAATATAGAGATAAGCAGCAGCAACGAAATCGCACAAAAATCAAATTGCACCAATAAATCAAATTTCAACAACCGAAATTCTGTCTTTGTGAAAGACAATCACACAAAAATGAGGATGATAATACAAATAATGAAGAACACAGAGAAATAACAAACTTCCAAATACCAAAAAAGTTGCGCCAAAAGAGAAAGAAATTCAGAAGAGGAAGAAAAGCACAAGAAAAATGCATATGTTATCTGCCATTAAAGTTTAAAAATTAAAAATACAGTTTCTTGCCTTTCCACGTGTGAAATGAAGACTTGGTCGATAATACTTTGTGCACCAGGGTCCACAATATAATTTGCGTATAGAAGCCATACATTTGGTAAATGGTTTACATGAAAATTTTTTAAATAGATCAGATCAACATGCCATTTATAAACTAATATAATTACATAAGAATATACATTTAATTATTTTATTTGAAAATAAAATAATTAAATATATATTATTATGTGATTGAATTTGTCTAATAGATCCGATTTACTTAAAAATTTCTCGATTTACAAAATTATAAATTTTTCGATTTCTTGATCGGATTCGATTGAGATAGGCAATTAACCGAAATCGTAATTGACCAAAGAATAATTATAAAACACCGCGTTCTGTTAATCTGTTTTTGTCAGTATATCTGCTTTCTTTCCCATTTTTAATTTTTCTCGACTTCCCTAACCCTAATTTCCTAAATCAAAAGACGAAACCAAGCACTTTTACCTTTCTCTGCCATCGCCGGACGCCCCACTCCCACTTCCAGCACCAGAGGCAAATCCCACGCCCATCTCCTTCACTCTTCACGCGGAACGACCAAAAGGTATATTTGTTCTCTTCTAGTTCCCCACTTTTCTTTTCTTTCACACTGTGAAATTCACATTTTGCAACTTTTTTTAGGGACTGTTAGTTTTGGCTGGCACTTGTTGTTTAGTAACTTGATCAATATTTCGTTCGGTTAGTGACAGTACAAGGATGCTTTGCTGTCTAAGCTAGCTGAGTGTAAGGTGCAATTTTGTGGTACATATACTTCAGTATTACTTGCTTTCGGAGTATGTTTACTTCCTTCTCCTTGTCTTAGGTAGCTCATATATATAGATATTTTCTCATGAATATCTCTGATTCTAAATATTATTATCACATGGTCAATTGGTCGATTAATTAAAAATTATTGGTGTGGTAAATGGTTAAGTCTTCAATTCGGATTTCAATTGACCGAACTGACTGATGCATGTCCCTACTTTCATTTCCCTCTAGCTTTTACTCGGATCTTCCACTTAACAATCAGTCAATCAGTAAGTCCTAGCCGCAAATCAAGTATCAAGAATCTAGCCTCCACAACACATGGGCCAATCCTTCCTTAGATTTCTATCATTTTATGTGATATGTTCAATTCTATTTTGAATTATATATTTATTTCACAAAAAGGCTGCTTCTTTTGGTTGGTCATGTGTATTGTTAGTAGACTGATATATTATGTGCCCTTGGAAATATCATTTGTGTGTTTGTGTTATTGTCTCGCAGAACTATATTATTTGGCTGAGTATCAACTGTAACTGAAGCCAGTTGGCAATAAAGGTTATGCTCCATATGGAATCAGAAGAGTCAACTGTTTCACAAGCTGAAGAAATCAAAGTCCTGGCAAATGAAGCATTTAAAGGTCCCTTTTTTTCATTTCTTTCTTTATGTTTTTTCATGCTGTTTCTGTTTGTGGAGGTTGAAAATTGTGCTAACTTGTTCCATTTTTTGTTTTTTCAGCCCACAAGTATGCTCAAGCTATTGATTTATATACTCAAGCGGTTGAATTAAATGGTCAGAATGCTGTTTATTGGGCTAATCGTGCATTTGCCCATACTAAATTGGAGGAGTATGGAAGTGCAATCCAGGATGCCTCTGAGGCAATTGAAATTGATCCTAACTATTCTAAGGCAAGCATTTGTTGATTCATTAGATTTTTGTGATTATGCCTGTGCTCTTTGTGCTTTTGTTGTAATTTTTATATGAATCACAGGGTTATTATAGGCGAGGTGCTGCTTATCTTGCTATGGGAAAATTCAAAGAAGCACTTAAGGACTTCCAACAGGTATTTTTGTATGCTTGTGATTGTTATTTTAATTAGCTTTCTTCTATTGCTGGTTAGAATGAGAGAAAATGCTTGTTTCATTCCCTCTATTGTCTTTTTCTGCATGTTGGTGCTCTTGTATATTTATGATTTTTTTTGTTGAATTTTAAAAACTTTTTCTTGAATTATTTTGAATTTTGTTACATCTTTGATATCGCCTTGAACCTTTTTAGCTAACTAGCTGCGCACCTGATTTGATGCATTTGTTGGATGCTTTAATATTGCTTAAAATATTAGATTGAGCTTGCAACAACTGGGCCAAATTTTGAAATTTTGCCATGGGATTTGGTTTTCAAATGGGCCACTAGGAATCTTCAGAAAAGAAAACCACAAGGTTCTTTATTCTTAGTCTTTCCTCAATTAGGATATCAAAACCACCATATAATGCTCTGGAAGTTTGAGGGAGAAATGATTATTGCATTTGTGATGAGTGGAGCTTCAAAGTGGGATGATGATTGAATGATGCAGCATATTAATTTTGATTCCTACTCGCCCAGCCCTTCTTTTCTTAAAAATAGCTCAAGACATCCATTAATTCCCTGTTGCGTCTGGGTTGTAATTTGTATTTATTTGACACATATGCTGTAATGATGGTATTTCTGTTTTTCTTATTTGGTGATTAACTGAATTTTCATTTTAGTGCTTTTCCCTCTTCAGATTGCTTTCTAGTTTCCATTTATTTAATGATTGCCAGTTTTGATGAAATTAACGAGTACTAATGTGAATTACTTTTCAAGGAAAAATATTGCTCTATGCTGCTGACTGTAGATAGAATTTTGGAATGTTCATATTAATCAAAGTTATGTAAAAGAATGGGATGTGTTATTACTCTTGAAATGTTAACCAGTGGATGATCGTAAATGGTAGAAGGGAAAAGGAGTGTTACTAATAGGATTAAAGCCTAGTTCATATATTACAGTATTCCCCGTTTGTTATGATTGCCAGTTTTTAGGCTTCAAAATTTTGTTTTATAACACCTGTTGATCCATTTTGTTTCCTTTTCTTTCATTGAATACATGTGGCTTTGGCCAAATTTTAGGTCAACCTTTGCTTTTCTTTTGGCACATTTCACAGAAAGTATATTGTGAGTTGCTGTAAATGGTGCATATATGTCGTGACTAATCCAGGTCAAGAAAATCTGTCCAAATGATCCTGATGCTACCAAGAAATTAAAGGAATGCGAGAAGGCTGTAATGAAGCTTAAGTTTGAAGAAGCAATTTCTGTACCTGAGTCTGAAAGATGCTCAGTAGCTGATTCTATTGATTTTCATTCCATAGGTACTGTTTTCCTTAGCTGATTTTTTTTTTCAGCAACTAGCTAATGTGTTCAGTTCTTGCTGTTCTTGAGCCATGCCTAATGCCATTAGGTTCTGTATTTTATGCTTGTCTTAGTAAATGCCCTCTTTTTTTTTTCTTATCCTACATAAATTGTGAAAGAAATATATGCATTTTGATTTGAGACCTGCCACTTCTGTAATGCAAAGCTTGTTAGTCTGTGACTCTGTGGGCCTCAATTTTGTTGAAATTCATACACTTGCATGTTTGTTATTAATTTGTCAAAGGAGGTTGAAAATTAACTTAGGTGATGAGCTGTGTAATCTTCAGATCTCAACAATGTTTCATAGTAACTGATGCACTTTATGCTTCTCTTGATGATTTCTTAATCATGCTTTATTTAGATACTGATAAGATCAGAGGTTGGTAGTTGTTGCCTGTTGGTATTAGATTTTTCTGAGAAGGGTTTAACCCACTTTTTTTATGGAATAGGATGCTAAATTTGGAAGATTTTGTTATCTGGTTGGATAAATTAAGGTAGATGTGTACAGAGAGCAATACTATACTCATCACACATAACAGTCCACAAAAATGCTAAAAGACATCAGCCAATTACAACTGAATTTTTTGAATAATATTTTAGAGCCTATAGAGGGTAGTGAGGTACTTTGACAAATGTAACAATTGGTTAGTTGTTGATAGAAACCTACAAGCAATTCAACACACACAAGGAAATAAAAGAATTCTGGAATTGGAAATTCATTCCCAAGAACGGTTACAGGCAATTTTCGAGAGATTGCCACTCTCCCTTTCACTATTCACTCAATATTTCTCCTCCTCACTTATTCTCCAATTACTATTATATAGTATAGCTGCCTAACGAACTTCCCTCCTAAAAACCTGGAGTTCACTTTTCATCCCTCCTAGAATATCTCAGCTGACCTGACTTTCTGCAACTACCTTGCAAACTCAGTTGTGAGCTGGCCTTGCTGCCTAGGCCTCTCACTCTAGCACTGCCTTCTTATTTCATATAAGGAGCCTATCATTACACCACCCCCCCACCCCCAAAACATTCACCTTGTCCTCAAAGTGATTACTACCAACCCAAGCAGTTAAAATAGCCTTCGTGTTTGCAACAAACACGACAATTGCAGAATTCTTGCATTCAAAATTATATTCAGACTTTATGAGAACACAGTCAACAGTCACTAAATTCTTATTCCCAATTTGATCCTCAGCCACCCACTTAAGTCCCAACCTTTGTTCAGCAACTCCTATGGCTGCTGCATTCCTGCGCCTGTAGAACAACAGTGCCCTCTCACAAGCTCCAAATTGAGAATATCCAATTATCCAACAAGACAATGCAACAATTGCAGACTCATATAAACAGCATAAAATGCTATTTGCTGAATTCCATTACTTGAATCTAGTGTTCCTGCTTACAAGTGTGCAGCCAACAAATACAATACAATGAAAACCACTTTTCAAGCAACCAACATGGTTTCCTTGACTGTATCCCAGCAAGCTAAAATTAGTTAAACCTGAAATAAGCTAAGCTAAAGTGTACCCATAAACCTATTGTGTCTAGGGATGATAGCAGGTACGAGTTTCGCGGGTATCCGCTCAATCTGAACCCGTTTAAACCCTAATGGGTAATCCTATTAGGGTTTTGGGACATGTACGGGTAGAGGTCCTCGGGTACCCGATAAACCTGATTATATATATATATATAAGATTTATTTTCTTGTAATTTATTGAATGTAATGAGATAATTAATTATTTTTTATGTGTTGTTGAATTAAAAATGTAATGGAAGTTGAAAATTTGAAATATAATTTTTCTATCATAATGTAATTTTATTGTTTTAATGTTATTTTTATACGATTTAATGAATTATCTTAATTTAAATGTGTTGAATTTTTATTTTATTTGTTTTATTTGATTTTGTAGTAATTTATAATAGATTGTTTGTATATTTTTATTAATTTTTAATTATTTATTTAGTTTGAATTTTATTTTATTTTAAATTTTTTAATGATAAA